>JAEMOT010003763.1:459669-525971 GCA_019297695.1 Apostasia ramifera | reverse complement strand
CTTATTATGTAATGAATCATACTCTAAATACTTGTACTCCACTTGAATTCAACGTAATGCAATGAGTAGCTGCAAAAAAATCACTATTCAACTCAAATTCATTGATATATCATAAGTCAGACCCTAAAAATATCTATTCTCTTAAAATTGATCGATATACTGTTAAATAGATGTATAATTGAAGGTATTATATTAAAATGCAATCAAATGTCCCAAATAGATCGCAACATATTAATATTAAACTGAAATACATCAATATAGCAAACATTAGGTTTGTAATTAGAGTATTATGTTAAAAAACCTTCATATAGACAAGATTAAAGTCGAATTGCATATATTCTCTTTAAATACCATAAAAACTAAATGAATACTCACAAAATTGCTTGTATTCAGTTAAAATAACTTATTATACAATGAATCGTACACTAAATACTTGTACTCCACTTGAATTCAATATAATGCAATGAATAGCTGCAAAAATATCACTATTCAACTCAAATTCATTGATATGTCATAAATCAGACCCTAAAAGAGCCTATTCTCCTAAAATTGATCGATATACTGATAAATAGATGTATAATTGAAGGTATTATATTAAAACGCAATCAAATGTCCCTAATAGATCGCAACATTTTAATATTCGATTGAAATACGTCAGTATAGAAAACATTAGGTGTGTAATCAGAGTTTAATGTTAAAAACCTTCATATAGATAAGATTAAAGTCGAATTGCAAATATTCTCTCTTTAAATCCAATAAAAAACTAATTGAATACTCACACAATTGCTTGTATTCAGTTAAAATAACTTATTATGCAATGAATCGTACTCTAAATACTTGTACTCCACTTGAATTCAACGTAATGCAATGAATAGCTGCAAAAACATAACTATTCATCTCAAATTCAGTCATATATCATAAATTAGACTATAAAAGAGCCAATTCTCTTAATATTGATCGATATACTGATAATTAGATGTATAATTAAAGGTTATATTAAAACGCAATCACATGTCCCTAATAGATCGCCACAAATCAATTTTGCGATTGAAATACGTCAATATAGCAAACATTAGGTGTGTTATCAGAGTATTATTTTAAAAAACCTTCATATAGACAAGATTAAAGTCAAATTGCATATATTCTTTTCAAATACAATAAAAACTAATTGAATACTCACACAATTGCTTGTATTCAGTTAAAATAACTTATTATGTAATGAATTGTACTCTAAATGCTTGTACTCCACTTGAATTCAACGTAATGCAATGAATAGCAGCAAAAATATTATTCAACTCAAATTCATTCATATGTCATAAATCAGACCGTAAAAGAGCTTATTCTCTTAACATTGATCGATATACTGATAAATAGATGTACAATTGTAGGTATTATATTAAAATGCAATCAAATGTCCCTAATAGATCGCCACATATCAATTTTCGATTGAAATACGTCAATATAGCAAATATTAGGTGTGTAACTAGAGTATTATGTTAAAAAACCTTCATATAGACAAGATTAAAGTCGAATTGCATATATTCTCTTTAAATGCAATAAAAACTTAATGAATACTCACACAATTGCTTGTATTTAGTTAAAATAACTTATTACGCAATGAATCGTACTCTAAATGCTTGTACTCCACCTGAATTCAACGTAATGCAATGAATAGCTGCAAAAAAATCACTATTCAACTCAAATTCATTGATATATCATAAGTTAGACCCTAAAAGTGTCCATTCTCTTAAAATTGATTGATATACTATTAAATAGATGTATAATTGAAGGTATTATATTAAAATGCAATCAAATGTCCCTAATAGATCGCCACATATTAATATTCAACTGAAATACGTCAATATAGCAAACATTAGGTATGTAATCAGAGTATTATGTTAAAAAACCTTCATATAGATAAGATTAAAGTCGAATTGCATATATTCTCTTTAAATATAATAAAAACAAATTGAATACTCACACAATTGCTTGTATTCAGTTAAAATAACTTATTATGCAATGAATCGTACTCTAAATGCTTGTACTCAACTTGAATTCAACGTAATGCAATGAATAGCTGCAAAAACATAACTATCCATCTCAAATTCATTCATATATCAGAAATTAGACAGTAAAAGAGCCTATTCTCTTAAAATTGATCGATATACTAATAATACGTCAATATAGCAAACATTAGGTATGTAATCAGTGTATTATATTAAAAAACCTTCATATTGACAAGATTAAAGTAGAATTTCATATATTCTCTTTAAATACAATAAAAACTAAATGAATACTCACACAATTGCATATGTTCAGTTAAAATAACTTATTATGCAACGAATCGTACTCTAAATGCTTGTATTCCACTTGAATTCAACGTAATGCAATGAATAGCTGCAAAAATATCACTATTCAACTCAAATTCGTTCAGATGTCATAAATCAGACCCTAAAAAGAGCCTATTCTCTTAACATTGATCGATATACTCATAAATAGATGTATAATTGTAGGTATTTTATTAAAACGCAATCAAATGTCCCTAATAGATCGCCATATATCAATTTTCGATTGAAATACGTCAATATAGCAAACATTAGGTGTGTTATCAGAGTATTATTTTAAAAAACCTTCATATAGACAAGATTAAAGTCAAATTGCATATATTCTTTTCAAATACAATAAAAACTAATTGAATACTCACACAATTGCTTGTATTCAGTTAAAACAACTTTTCATGTAATGAATTGTACACTAAATGCTTGTTCTCCACTTGAATTCAACGTAATGCATTGAATAGCTGCAAAAATATCACTATTCAACTCAAATTCATTGATATATCATAAGTCAGACACTAAAAATATCTATTCTCTTAAAATTGATCGATATACTGTTAAATAGATGTATAATTAAAGGTATTATATAAAAATGCAATCAAATGTCCCTAATAGATCGCAACATATTAATATTCAACTGAAATACGTCAATATAGCAAACATTAGGTTTGTAATTAGAGTATTATGTTAAAAAACCTTCATATAGACAAGATTAAAGTCGAATTGCATATATTCTCTTTAAATACCATAAAAACTAAATGAATACTCACAAAATTGCTTGTATTCAGTTAAAATAACTTATTATACAATGAATCGTACACTAAATACTTGTACTCCACTTGAATTCAATATAATGCAATGAATAGCTGCAAAAATATCACTATTCAACTCAAATTCATTGATATGTCATAAATCAGAACCTAAAAGAGCCTATTCTCCTAAAATTGATCGATATACTGATAAATAGATGTATAATTGAAGGTATTATATTAAAACGCAATCAAATGTCCCTAATAGATCGCAACATTTTAATATTCGACTGAAATACGTCAGTATAGAAAATATTAGGTGTGTAATCAGAGTTTAATGTTAAAAAACCTTCATATAGATAAGATTAAAGTCGAATTGCAAATATTCTCTCTTTAAATCCAATAAAAAACTAATTGAATACTCACACAATTGCTTGTATTCAGTTAAAATAACTTATTATGCAATGAATCGTACTCTAAATACTTGTACTCCACTTGAATTCAACGTAATGCAATGAATAGCTGCAAAAACATAACTATTCATCTCAAATTTAGTCATATATCGTAAATTAGACTGTAAAAGAGCCAATTCTCTTAATATTGATCGATATACTGATAATTAGATGTATAATTAAAGGTTATATTAAAACGCAATCACATGTCCCTAATAGATCGCCACAAATCAATTTTGCGATTGAAATACGTCAATATAGCAAACATTAGGTGTGTTATCAGAGTATTATGTTAAAAAACCTTCATATAGACAAGATTAAAGTCAAATTACACATATTCTTTTCAAATACAATAAAAACTAATTGAATACTCACACAATTGCTTGTATTCAGTTAAAATAACTTATTATGTAATGAATTGTACTCTAAATGCTTGTACTCCACTTGAATTCAACGTAATGCAATGAATAGCTGCAAAAACATCACTATTCAACTCAAATTCATTCACATGTCATAAATCAGACCGTAAAAGAGCCTATTCTCTTAACATTGATCGATATACTGATAAATAGATGTACAATTGTAGGTATTATATTAAAATGCAATCAAATGTCCCTAATAGATCGCCACATATCAATTTTCGATTGAAATACGTCAATATAGCAAATATTAGGTGTGTAATTAGAGTATTATGTTAAAAAACCTTCATATAGACAAGATTAAAGTCGAATTGCAAATATTCTCTTTAAATACAATAAAAATTTAATGAATACTCACACAATTGCTAAAATAACTTATTACGCAATGAATCGTACTCTAAATGCTTGTACTCCACTTGAATTCAACGTAATGCAATGAATAACTGCAAAAAAATCACTATTCAACTCAAATTCATTGATATATCATAAGTTAAATCCTAAAAGTGTCTATTCTCTTAAAATTGATTGATATACTATTAAATAGATGTATAATTGAAGGTATTATATTAAAATGCAATCAAATGTCCCTAATAGATCACCACATATTAATATTCGACTGAAATACGTCAATATAGCAAACATTAGGTGTGTAATCAGAGTATTGTGTTAAAAAACCTTCATATAGATAAGATTAAAGTCGAATTGCATATATTCTCTTTAAATATAATAAAAACTAATTGAATACTCACACAATTGCTTGTATTCAGTTAAAATAACTTATTATGCAATGAATCGTACCCTAAATACTTTTACTCCACGTGAATTCAACGTAATGCAATGAATAGCTGCAAAAACATAATTATTCATCTCAAATTCATTCATATATCATAAATTAAACTGTAAAAGAGCTAATTCTCTTAATATTGATCGATATACTGATAAATAGATGTATAATTGAAGGTATTATATTAAAACGCAATCAAGTATCCCTAATAGATCGCCACATATTAATTTTCGACTGAAATACGTCAATATAGTAAACATTATATGTATAATCAGAGTATTATGTTAAAAACCTTCATATAGACAAGATTAAAGTCAAATTGCATATATTTTCTCTTTAAATACAATAAAAACTAATGGAATACTCACACAATTGCTTGTATTCAGTTAAAATAACTTATTATGTAATGAATCGTACTCTAAATACTTGTACTCCACTTGAATTCGACGTAACGCAATGAATAGCTGTAAAAACATAACTATTCATCTCAAATTCATTCATATGTCATAAATTAGACCGTAAAAGAGCCTATTCTCTTAACATTGATCGATATACTGATAATTAGATGTATAATTGTAGGTATTATATTAAAACGCAATCAAATATCCCTAATAGATTGCCACATATTAATTTTGCGATTGAAATACGTCAATATAGCAAATATTAGGTGTGTAATCAGAGTATTATGTTAAAAAACCTTCATATAGACAAGATTAAAGTCAAATTATATATATTCTTTTCAAATACAATAAAAACTAATTGAATACTCACTTAATTGCTTGTATTCAGTTAAAATAACTTATTATGTAATGAATAGTACTCTAAATGGTTGTACTCCACTTGAATACAACGTAATGCAATGAATAGCTGCAAAAATATCACAATTCAATTCAAATTCATTGATATGTCATAAATCAGACCCTGAAAGAGCCTATTCTCTTAAAATTGATCGATATACTGATAAATAGATGTATAATTGAAGGTATTATATTAAAATGCAATCAAATGTCCCTAATAGATCACCACATATTAATATTCGACTGAAATAAGTCAGTATAGCAAACATTAGGTGTATAATCAGAGTTTAATGTTAAAAACCCTCATATAGATAAAATTAAAGTCGAATTGCATATATTCTCTCTTTAAATTCATTAAAAAACTAATTGAATACTCACACAATTGCTTGTATTCAGTCAAAATAACTTATTATGCAATGAATCGTACTCTAAATACTTGTACTCCACTTGAATTCAACGTAATGCAATGAATAGCTGCAAAAACAAAACTATTCATCTCAAATTCAGTCATATATCATAAATTAGACTATAAAAGAGCCAATTCTCTTAATATTGATCGATATACAGATAATTAGATGTATAATTAAAGGTATTATATTAAAACACAATCACAAGTCCCTAATAGGTCGCCACATATCAATTTTGCGATTGAAATACGTCAATATAGCAAACATTAGGTGTGTAATCAGAGTATTATGTTAAAAAACCTTCATATAGACAAGATTAAAGTCAAATTGCATATATTCTTTTCAAATACAATAAAAACTAATTGAATACTCACACAATTGCTTGTATTCAGTTAGAATAACTTATTATGTAATGAATTGTACTCTAAATGCTTGTTCTCCACTTGAATTCAACGTAATGCAATGAATAGCTGCAAAAAACATCACTATTCAACTCAAATTCATTCATATGTCATAAATCAGACCGTAAAAGAGCCTATTCTCTTAACATTGATCGATATACTGATAAATAGATGTACAATTGTAGGTATTATATTAAAATGCAATCAAATGTCCCTAATAGATCGTCACATATCAATTTTCGATTGAAATACGTCAATATAGCAAATATTAGGTGTGTAATTAGAGTATTATGTTAAAAAACCTTCATATAGACAAGATTAAAGTCGAATTGCATATATTCTCTTTAAATACAATAAATACTTAATGAATCGTACTCTAAATGCTTGTACTCCACTTGAATTCAACGTAATGCAATGAATAGCTGCAAAAAAATTATTATTCAACTCAAATTCATTGATATATCATAAGTCAGACTCTAAAAGTGTCTATTCTTTTAAAATTGATTGATATACTATTAAATAGATGTATAATTGAAGGTATTATATTAAAATGCAATCAAATATCCCTAATAGATCGCCACATATTAATATTCGACTGAAATAAGTCAGTATAGCAAACATTAGGTGTATAATCAGAGTTTAATGTTAAAAAACCTTCATATAGATAAGATTAAAGTCGAATTGCACATATTCTCTCTTCAAATACAATATAAACTAAATGAATACTCACACAATTGCTTGTATTTAGTTAAAATAACTTATTACGCAATGAATCATACTCTAAATGCTTGTACTCCACTTGAATTTAACGTAATACAATAAATAGCTGCAAAAACATTACTATTCAAATCAAATTTATTGTTATATCATAAATCAGACCGTACAAGAGATTATTCTCTTAAAATTGATCGATATACTGATAAATAGATGTATAATTG
The DNA here is from genome assembly GCA_019297695.1 of Apostasia ramifera. Taxonomy (NCBI): domain Eukaryota; kingdom Viridiplantae; phylum Streptophyta; class Magnoliopsida; order Asparagales; family Orchidaceae; genus Apostasia; species Apostasia ramifera. The sequence goes on along the minus strand of JAEMOT010003763.1, from coordinate 518,688 downwards.
AAGGTATTATATTAAAATGCAATCAAATGTCCCTAATAGATCACCACATATTAATTTTCGATTGAAACACGTCAATATAGCAAACATTTGGTGTGTAATCTGAGTATAACATTAAAAAATCTTTATATAGACAAGATTAAAGTAAAATTGCATATATTCTCTTTAAATATAATAAAAACTAAATGAATACTCACACAATTGCTTATTTTTAGTTAAAATAACTTTTTACGCAATGAATCATACTCTAAATGCTTGTACTCCACTTGAATTTAACGTAATACAATGAATAGCTGCATTCATATGTAATAAATCAGACCCTAAAAGAGCTAAATCAGACCCTAAATGCTTGTACTCACTATTTAATGTAATACCATAAATCAGACCCTAAATGAATTTAACGTAATACATTATTTAATGAATTTAACGAATTTATTGAATTTAACGTAATACAATAAATCAGACCCTAAATGCTTGTACTCACTATTTAACTCAAATTCATTCATATGTCATAAATTAGACACTAAAAGAGCTCATTCAATTAAAATTGATCGATATACAATAGATGTAAAATTGAAGGTATTATATTAAAACTCAATCAAATATCCCTAATAGATCGCCACATATTAATATTCGATAGAAATACGTTAATATAGCAAATATTAGGTGTGTAATCAGAGTATTATGTTAAAAAACCTTCATATAGACAATATTAAAGTCAAATTGCATATATTCTTTTCAAATACAATAAAAACTAATTGAATACTCACACAATTGCTTGTATTCAGTTAAAATAACTTATTATGTAATGAATAGTACTCTAAATGGTTGTACTCCACTTTAATTCAACGTAATGCAATGAATAGCTAAAAAAATATCACTATTTAATTCAAATTCATTCATATGTCATAAATGAGACCGTAAAAGAGCCTATTCTCTTAACATTGATCGATATACTGATAAATAGATGTATAATTGTAGGTATTATATTAAAACACAATCAAATATCCCTAATAGATCGTCACATATCAATTTTCGATTGAAATACGTCAATATAGCAAACATTAGGTGTGTAATCAGAGTATTATGTTAAAAAACCTTCATATAGACAAGATTAAAGTCAAATTGCATATATTCTCTTTAAATATAATAAAAACTAATTGAATACTCATACAATTGCCTGTATTCAGTTAAAATAACTTATTACACAATGAATCATACTCTAAAATCTTGTACTCCACTTGAATTTAACGTAATGCAATGAATAGCTGCATAAATATTACTATTCAACTCAAATTCATTAATATGTCATAAATCAGACCCTAAAAGAGCCTATTCTCTTAAAATTGATCGATATACTGATAAATAGATGTATAATTGAAGGTATTATATTAAAACGCAATCAAATGTCCCTAATAGATCACCATATATTAATATTCAACTGAAATACATCAATATAGCAAACATTAGGTGTGTAATCAGAGTATTATGTTAAAAAACCTTCTTATAGATAAGATTAAAGTCGAATTGCATATATTCTCTTTAAATATAATATAAACTAAATTAATATTCACATAATTGCTTGTATTCAGTTAAAATAACTTATTATGCAATGAATCGTATTCTAAATACTTGTACTCCATTTAAATTTAATATAATACAATGAATAGCTGCAAAAATATTACTATTCAACTCAAATTCATTGATATATCATAAATCAGACCTTAAAAGAGCCTATTCTCTTTAAATTAATCGATATACAGATAAATAGATGTATAATTATAGGTATTACGTTAAAACGTAATCAAATAATCATAATAGATCGCCAAATATCAATTTTCGATTGAAATACATCAATATAGCAAATATTAGATGTGTAATTAGAGTATTGTGTTAAAAAACCTGCATATAGACAAGATTAAAGACGAATTGCATATATTTTCTCTTTAAATACAATAAAAACTAAATGAATAGTTACACAATTGTTTGTATTATGTTAAAATAACTTATTATGTAATGAATCATACTCTAAATGCTTGTACTCCACTTGAATTCAATGTAATGCAATGAATAGCTGCAAAAACATCACTATTTAACTCAAATTCGTTCATATATCATAAATCAAACAGTAAAAAGAGCCTATTCTCTTAACATTGATCGATATACTGATAAATAGATGTATAATTATAGGTATTATATCAAAACGCAATCAAATGTCCCTAATAGATCGCCACATATTAATTTTCGCTAAAATACGTCAATATAGCAAACATTATGTGTGTAATCAGAATATTATGTTAAAAAATCTTCATATAGACAAGATTAAAGTCAAATTGTATATATTCTTTTTAAATACATTAAAAATTAAATATATACTCACATAATTGCTTGTATTCAGTTGAAATAACTTATTATGCAATAAATCATACTCTAAATACTTGTACTCCACTTGAATTTAATATAATGCAAAGAATAGCTGCAAAAACGTCACTATTCAACTCAAATTTATTGATATGTCATAAATCAGACCCTAAAAAATCTTATTCTCTTAAAATTGATCGATATACAGGTAAATAGATGTGTAATTATAGGCATTATATTAAAATATAATCTAATAATCCTAATCGATCGCCAAATATCAATTTTCGATTGAAATACATCAATATAGCAAACATTAGGTGTGTAATTAGAGTATTATGTTAAAAAAACTTCATATAGACATGATTAAAATCGAATTGCATATATATTTTTTTAAATATAATAAAAACTAAATGAATACTCACACAATTGCTTGTATTCAGTTAAAATAACTTATTATGCAATGAATCGTACTCTAAATACTTATATTTAGTTAAAATAACTTATTAGCTATACATTAACAATTACATAACTTTATGTTCTACCTACATATTTTAACTGAATACAAGTATTTAGAGATTAATTCAATATATGTTAATATAGTATAACTTAATATCAGTAATTTTATAATTATTTAAAAATATATCGATGTATTTCAAGAGAATACACATTTTAAAAGACTAATATGTGACATATCAACCTATTTAAACTAAACAGTAGTAATTATATGGATATTCATTGCTATAATTTTTTAAATTTAACTTATATACACATATTTGGAGATTAATTCGTTATATATCAAGTCATATTTACTTAATATCTCGCATTCAGTCATCAATTTATTACATATCGAGGAATGAGGGAAGAATAGCGGCTACTGATTGCTATATCGATGAATGTTTGTATAATACGTGCATTTAGAGGCTAATTTCTTACTTATCAAATTATTTAGATTGAGTACTAGAAATTATAAACTTATTCAATGATTTTTCTTTGTGTCTAAACTGTATGCTAGCATTGAGATAATAATTTATCTAATATTATAGTATTTTAACAAAATAATAATAATTACATAATTTATATATATTATATTAATGTCTTTTAACTGAATACAAATATTTAGAGACTATTTCAATACATATCAAAGAATTTTTAATGCGATACTAGAAAGTATAAATTGTTTAAGAATATGTTAATGTATTTCAACTCAATACTTATTTTTAAAAACTAATTTGCTATATTATAATGTATTTAAGCAGAATAATGATAATTATATAACTATTCATTGCTATATTGATAAATATAGATTGAATATGCACATTAAAAGACTGAATCTTTACCAATAAAGCTATTTTAACTGAATAGAGGTGGTAATTTGTACTCGTACCTAATTAAACCGCCCCGACTCACCCCTAATGGAATGGGTATGAGAACTAAAGTTTTACTCGCGACCCGCAACCTGCCCCGCCCCATTATAAAATGGGACGGGTTCGGGTACGAATCAACTATACTCATCTTGCTCCGTTATGCATATGTTTTTATCTATTCTTATATAGGCTTATATAGAATTAAATATAAAGAGTACATTGAAATTGAAAAAATATAATATCTTACTTTCATAGTGTAATATTACTATGTGACTATGATTTTTATTATTTCAAATAGAGTAAAATAGTTTAATTTTTATTAACATTAGTGAAAAAATGGGATGAGACGGGGTGGGTACGGGTTTGTGAAAACTAGAATAGAGATGAGACGGGGCAGGGCGGAAACGGGTATGGGGCACGTATAGGTAATGAATAATATATAGTAGGACGGGTATGACATATATAAACCTGGCCCAAATCTGCCCCATTGCTGAATACTATTAGACAATTACCGATTATAGATTAAGGTATTAATATAATATTTTTAATTATGCAACTTAAAGTTGTTATATAGTTATATTTTAATTTAATACACACATTTAGGTGTTGATTTAATATTTATCAAGATATCTTAATATAATCGCAACAATTGTATGACTATTTAAAAATATAAAAATATATTTCAACTGAATTCATGCTTTTAGTAGCTCATTTGTTATATATCATTGTATTAGAACTGAAAATTGATAATTATACATCTAATGATTGTTGTATCGATGAAGTTTTACTGAATACATTTATTTAGATATCGATTCAATAAATAACAAGTTACGTCAGCACAATAGCGATAATTATATGACAACTCAATAATTTTCGAATTCATTTAGAAAAAATATTGGTTCTTAGATTTCGATTTATTTCTTATTATGATCTATTAGCTTAATATTATATGTCAGTGAATAGTGACAATTATATATATCACTTCTAAAGATTCATTATTTCATGCAGCATTCCTATTTAACTTTAAAAGTGATGTACTGTCTGTAAATTCACTCTAAAATGAGAAGTGCTGTATAAAAATAATAAATTTTAGAAGTATTATATAAAAATAATATATTTTTAGAGGTTATAAATATAATTTTTTTTTAAACACCTGCAACATCTTTTTATATGCTGAAAAAAGGAACACCCGACCGGCAACATAGAAAAACAAAAAACTATTAAAAAAAAAAGAAAAAAACAGCCGCAGGCAGATAAGATTCTTCTTCTTCCGCCTTAAGCTGTTCCGGCGGAGCACTGGACCGGAAGATCATTCCATTCTCCGCTATAGCCATCGGTCGAGTGTTCGCCTCTTGCTCTGAGTATAGGGTTTCACCGTTTTCAATGCTCAGCTCTCCTAAACCCTAATTTCTTCCTCACTCTTCTCCCTTCGCCTAGTGGCGCTCCCCTCATCCCCCCCACCGCCACTTCTTCCCAGCGAAGTCATTGCAAGGTATGCCTTCTTCCTGTTTGTTGATAGTTACCACCTCTCGTTATGATGTTGTTGGGAGCAACGGGTTGTTTCCTGTGCTAACTTTATCCATTGGGTTGGTTTCCCCGCTTAGCTTTCTTTGCATTATTTGATATATTTGCAAGTTTTAAATCATGAAACTTATTTGCCCAAATCTTGGTTTGAGGGGTAGCATTCCTTAGCCAGAAGGAGTGGTTTGCCAGTTGGTTTGTGCTTTTGTTTAAAGTATTTAATGAACCCACCAATAAAACAATTTCCAAATAAAAAATCTTTGTTTTTTAGAAGTTGAAATGGTTGTGTGGTAATACTAATGCTGATAGAACATGGAATAATTATTTTAGGGATAGAAGGAGTACCATCTGTTGAAGATAATACTAGGGAAAATAGTCTCAGTTGAAATGGGCATTTATGATGAAGAACAAAATATAAACCGCTAAGTCCTCTAGGTAACTTTTCTGCAAGAAAATTATGAAGAATTGTGCTAAAGTAATTTGGTTCAAGATTAGGTAAAATTTGTAAAAGTTAAGAGCTTTTTTTTTTCGAAAAAATAGAAGTTAATAGTTAGCATCATGCATTTTGGAGAAATAGAAGATTGAAAAATAGAAAAAAGGTTTCTCATTTTTAAATTCCAACTATAAAGGGTGTGTTCGTTTGCCAGATCAAAATTAACTTCGTTAAGTTTTATTTGACATATCACATTATACACAAATTTCACATTATACACAAATTTCACATTATACACATTTCAAAATAAAAGATTAACTTTATTTCACATCCTACACACATACTAAAACAATAACTTATATCACATCACTCATGCATCCTAATATAATAACTAACTTTATTTCACATCATACACAACTCTCAATAAAAAATATCATCATTCAAGTTAAACTTTAGCCTTGTTAAAATTAATCTTTGCAAACAAACACAGCTAAGTGATTGTTTTCCCATTATAATCAGATTATTCCTTCTCATTCTAATACATAGAATAGCCACCTAATATTCTCTCATTCTTTCCCTGTCCTTGTTATTGCTCCATATATCATCACTTGCAAAGCTTACTTATTCCTCCAATTGTATCTTCTTATTCTAGTTTTATTTTATCCATTATGCTGTAATTTTTTGACGTTTGCTGTAAATTTCTTATTTTATAAATCTTCTATACATAATATCATAATTCTCAAAATGTGTTTATTGTTAATTTGGGAATTCCTATTTGATTTCTTACCCATTCAGGAATACTTGTATCAAACATTTTTTGTTTTGTTTCTATCATTCAATTTTGAGACGTTGCCATGTAACTTTTGGTTTGTATGTTGAAAATGTACTATTCTTGAATCATTTGAGAGGCTATTTACTAAAACTTTGATGAAGTGGATTCTGTGATTGCTTTTTTGGGATGAGATAGTTGAGCACTTATATGACTTGAAGTATCTTCATTTGCTTTTACTTTCATATAATCTTTTTATGTTCTAAATGCTATCAACTGATGGCTACCTTTATAGATTAAGTTGTAAATTTTTTAGATAATAGTTAGGATTGCAAATGCATGGAGTGTTTGATGAATAGCTTGATACTTGGTATCATAATAGCTCGTTTATGTTTTGTTCATTAATCTTAATGAAGAAGTTTGAACATAATTTTAAAATATTGAGAAGTAAATGAGCGAGTTTGAACATACTAATGTTTGGTTTGTTAATATTTGCCAACTGTTCATATAAAATCATGAACACGCTTGGTTAGAAGGGCTCAATATGAGGCTCATTAGAGCTCACATATTGGCCCATTTAGATATTTTAGTAGATCTTGTTTATTAATATTAAAAAAAAATTCATTATCTTGATAATGATCTGCTCATGAATGCATTAATATACTTGATAAGATTTTGTTCATATTTTTTATGTTCATGAACTCAAATGTATATAAGCTTGTTTGCTAAAAAATTAGAGAGATTGTTTGTGAACCAAACCCAAATCAAGCCTAAACATGTCATTATGTCCGCGAACTGAGCTAAAACATTCTTGAGTGCTCGGTGTTAAAAAATGAATGTGAACAAGAACAAAGAACTATTTAGTTTGGTTCATTTACAGCCCTAATAATAGTTACACTTGCTTGCTTCTTAAACTATTAAATGACTTTCTTGCAGGGTGATTATTATAAGCAATCAAACTGGAGGTTCAGGGTCATTACTAAAAAAAACTGCTGCATTGAATAGTATGGATGGAACTTCAACTGCAAATGTCGAACATGCAGAAGAACTTAAGCTTTTAGCCAATGAATCATTCAAGGGTAAAGCGGTTATATGTCATATGTGCATGTCTATGCACTCAAGTTTTGTTTTCGTAGCTCATTATGGAATATTGGTCTTCTTAAAGTATTTAAACAAGTTTGGGAATAAGGCTAACTTGATATCATGATATTATGGAAGGGGGTAGCTCTTCTTTCATTTTTTTTTTATGGAAGCTCTTCTATCATTATTGCCATCAGCAGGGGAACTTTTAATTTGGTAATATTTTCTGTATGGAAGATGTACCTGTTTACTGTTCCTTTCTGATTGTATGCTTATTATTCCTTTGCAGCTAACAAATTTTCTCAAGCAATAGATCTATATGGTCAGGCTATTGAACTAAATGGGCATAATGCTGTTTATTGGGCAAATCGGGCATTTGCACACGTCAAACTTGAGGAATATGGCAGTGCAGTGCAAGATGCAACAAAAGCTATTGAAATTGATCCTAATTATTCGAAGGTGATTGGGGCTTCTGTTCTGGTACTTCTATTATGCACTGAAACAATATTCTTAGACTCTTGATTTAAATGTTTATATATTTTTTAGGGTTATTATAGGCGAGGCGCAGCATATCTTGCTATGGGAAAATTTAAGGAGGCATTGAAAGATTTCCAGCAGGTTTGTACAAATCCCTTGCCTAGGTGATTAGTAGAAATTCATGGTGACTGCATATGATAGATGTTGGCTTTTTTGCTTTGTGTATAATTCCATGTTAAAGAAAAGTATATATATATTTGTGTCAGTGGAGGGATTTAGTGGCGTATCTTTGCACGAATGTGGGATTTAATGTGTATCAGGCTTAATTAAGGATCATTGAGTTCCAAAACATATATTCATATATTTTAGATAGTGGGGAATGAAGGAAAGTGGAGTAACAGATGTAGGATGGATGCAGATTTGAAACAAAATGCTTCATAGGATTCTTTATTACATACCAGTTTCCAGCTTCTCTACTTCATTGAATGATCTTGTATCTGAAATCTACTGTATTTATGTATGTGATGTCTAGTTCATTTTATTGATGACTATGAGAAAGGATCCAGAATTCTGAAACTTTATACATCTACTGCAAGGTTTATTTGCAATTTGCAAACTACTTAAGGTGGTGGCAGAAGTTAAAAAGCCAATATCAAACCAATATATATCTATGTTCTGCAATTTTAATCCACGCTAACCTATCCTTGTGAAAGGATAAATAGTTACACTGGCCAAAGTGAAGTTTTATGTAACTGCTGTGATCTAATTGGACTAGGGTAGTTCAGATAGATTTCACATAAAAATGTAAAAGAACTTGAAGTGTTAAATGCAGGATTTTTTGCAGCACTAGAGATGTATCTTTTATTATTTTCATACTTCTGGATTACCCTAGTTGCTTGGTCGTAGCCTGGTTTAATTCCTGAAGCCCTTGCTTGGATCAAGTGCCAATTGTTTCTTCATTTGCCTTTTGTGCTTTGCTAAGTGCGTTGTCATTTCAACTAGTTAGCATTATTTTCTAGAAATGGACGCCTCATTAAGAAATATGGCACGTTAACTTTATGTTTATTTAACCTTTGTAGGTGAAAAAAATTTGTCCTAATGATCCTGATGCTACTAGGAAGCTGAGAGAGTGTGAAAAAGCTTACCAAAAGATTCGATTTGAGGAGGCAATTTCTGCGAATGATACTCAAAGGCATTCTGTTGCAGATTCCATAGATTATCATAGTATAGGTATTTTTTATGGCCAAATGTTCTGTAACCCCCACTCCCCCCTAGTGATTTACAAGAGACCTCTTTTATGTTTACTGGAACTGCTCTTTGTGAAGGAGGAGTTGGCATAGAGATTTTTGTTGACTGTCTCCAGTATTATGGAATTGCATGACCTATGTGTTTCGGCACTGATTGTCTTTTGTATAAATACATTGCAACTATTTCTCTTTATTCTGTTTGTCCAGAATATCTTTGGATAATTTGGACTCATGCTATCAACTTTTAAGCTATATGCATATAATTGCTGAAATAGATTAGTACCACTTTATTGTGGTCTAGATTAGAAAATATTGTATGTACAGGGTGTGGGCACAGAACTTATTGAGAATGCTCATGTTCGTATTTTGATCATGTTCGTCATCCTGTAGAACCCCTTGTCCGTGAATGCGAAATGATCTAAGTAATTATGTTAAGCGGATGGGGATGGCAAAAAATGTCTTGGGAAATAATTATGACACATGAATCACTTGAATTCACAGAGAATGTTGCTTTAAAATAGAGCTGAATAGAGAAGAGAAGTCCATATTGTATACAACAACAACAACCAAGCCTTAATCCCACTAGGTGGGGTCGGCTATATGAATCTTTTGTTTCCATTGTGCTCTATCAATTAACAAATTCTTATCTAAGTTTAAGTAACTATGATCACTCCTTATAGTTTCTCGCCATGTCTTCTTTGGTCTCCCTCTTTCTCTTTGTATATGGGCAAGATCTAATAACTCGATTTTTCTAACTAGAGCTTCAATCGGCCTACAATTTATGCATCTGAGGAAACTTAGACCAATTTTGGCCCAAAAAATTAAATAAATCCCACAATGTCCCAGATCCAAAATATTGATTTTCACCCCAATTTAAGCTCAATTACACTTTCCCATGACCCACCGAAGCCCATGAACGAAATACATGTCCCTCTTAATCTCACATAAAATATCTCCTTTTTTGTAAGAAAAATAACTCTTTTATCAAAGAAAAAGAAGTATTTAATAAATATAAAAAAGAAGTATGTAGTGCTCACATAATTATGAAATAAAAATACAAAAAACAAATAAGTAGATAAACAGTACAATTTTACAAAAATCATCCCCAAGCTAAATAAGATGTCATAAGTACTGGTACTAGGGATGCTCTGCATCAACTTTTCCAGATGGCAAGGAAATCAACTCCTTCGAGTGATGCTCTTGATGTGTTTGTACATGCCATTGTTAGGTGTGTCATGGAACTGCTTCTCTAATTCACTGATTAGGATCAAAGATCTGGAGATGCTTCGGTGGAGGTAGAGGGCGTTCTATATACTCGGGAATCCGTTTACTACTATACCAAGCAAACCAAGATGGTTGTGGTTAACCGGGAGCTCTTTAGGGATCAAGTGTTGAAATTCAGTGAAGATGCGATATGCCTCTATTGATATCCTTGAACAACAGTGAGGTATGGCGCGTAACATCAAATTGAGCATGGGATTTCGAACGATCACTCTGTTCTACTATGTGCGTTAATATTAGATTTGTATACCTATCTCTCTCAAGTGGCAAAACAAACTATCATTGGATGGGATAACAGACACAAGTGTTCTGTCATCCTGAAGAACATGGTAGGGGTGGGGTGTATTTCATTAGAGTATTTTACCCCAATCACATCAACTTTTATCAATAGATCAAACATGCAATCACACTCAAACAATACATTCTCATGTACATGTACATTGGGTGCAATAATGATGCCACACCAACTAATGTTCATTTTGAGTTGCTTTCATTTTTATTCTTCAGAGACTGGTTCTAATTCATAAAGCGAATTAGTATAGGCACAAAACCTTGAAAAGGACATGTCAGTGATGACGTGTCTGACTTGTCACTTGTGAGAGAGGGTTCGACCTAACTTTTATTCTTAACAACACCTGGATTCGGATAGTCGAAGACATGCTCATGAGGAAGATGAGCTACCTTTAAGGCATCCATCCTGGCCCTAAGTTTCGTTTGAGTAACGTTTATTTCTTGTATATTGTTTCTCAACTCGAGAAAAATGGTGTCTCGTTGCTCATCCATTAGCATCTCTTGATGTGCCTTACCACTCCCAGTCATCATGGTTGCGATCCAAACGTTTTTGGACTCAAAATCGACCTAGGTTGAGTGGTTTTCTAAGGATAACAACTGAAATTGGACCTAAATGTAAGGCTGAAACTAAACCTTGAATGCAGGACCTGAATATAATGTAGAGGAACCTGTGACCAGAATGCTTGCAGAATGGTAACGTAGAAATGTAGAATTTACATATTGTAGAATAATTGCAGGATTTCATAAACAATTCTGTAATTGCAGAAATAACCTGTAATTTGTAGAAATTACAAAAATAGATTCAGAATTTTACAGAATTAATTGTTGAAATTGCTGAAATAATCCCAAAATTTACAAAGAGTATTCAAAATTGCTGGGATTAACTTAAGGAAGCTTAAAAATAGCCAAAATAATATCAATTAAGGTTGAGAAACCTTAATTAACTTAGTTTTATACCAATTTTGATGTAGGGTAATTAGGGGATAATGCTTCTAAGTGTTCCATGGAACAGTATAACTTCCACATGGTGTGAACTCAACAAACATGCACTTAAAGCTCGTTTGGTTCATGCCCAAAAGTAGCCATATCGTTTCTATCAGGAAAAATAAAGCTAAATTATTATTTTAATAATATTTTAAATTCCTCACAAATTTCAATAATTTTATTTTATTTCCAATACAAAATTTAATATTAAAAAACAACTTTATTTCACATCCATTACAAATTTCAATATTAAAATCAATTTTATCTTACATTTTACCCACCTCCCAATATTAAAATTATTTTATTTTCCTTCAAATACATAGACTAATATATTTTTCTGTTACCAAAAAATACACCCCCCCCCAAGCAAACTATTTAAAGTGGGCTTCACCAAAGGATTTAATTAGGAATTGAACTCCAAATAAGATAATTCATCACTTCCATAGCACAAGATTATTAATGATAGAACATGGAATGAATCCTCTAGGGCATAGATTGAATTGACTAAAAGTCATAAGAATCTTAATCCAAAGCGACTTTCAATAACCTAAATCATAAACTAATCCCAATGTCCATTAACATGCCAAGTAAAAGTGCACATTCATGAAGAAACAAACTCAAAGGATGACTAAGGCATGGATCAAGTGATAACCAAGGTATGAGAACTACAAGTGTAAGATTAGGAATCGATAAAATCCACGGGGAACATGAAAGTAGTCGAATGTAATTGAAGTGGATATAATGAGGGAATGAAGATTCGATGATTTGGGGCGAAGGTCGGTAGCTAGCTTGCAAGATAAGCAATTGACGTCTTATCAATCAGCTAGGTCAATATTGTATCGATCTAGGAATCCATGTGGCAGTAGCGCGACAGTAGCAGCAGTCTACAACAACGGCAGTAATTGGACAGCAGTCTACAGCCTTCTCTGGGGGAATCTATCTCACTTTAATAGGGAAATCAAGTCAAAAGCTGACATTAATTTTCCCCCAATACATACCATATATAGGATTCCTTATGTAATCTCACCCATAAATCTCTAACCACTTTGATCCATACGATAGATTGGAAACTCCTTTAATTTGGTGCATCCTTGGAATCAAGTTAATCCCATGGATGGGGAAAATAGAGGGGCTGGCCAAAGGGAGGAAAATTGAGCCAATTTTGGCATAAAAATGAAATAAAAGCCCACAATGTCCCAAACACAAAACATAGATTTTCGCCCACCCCAGTTTAAGCTTAATTACATATGCCCATCACTCACCCAAGCCCTAGAACAAAATACATAATATTTCACGCTTAACCTCACATAAAACTCTTTAAACAAAGATTAAAAAGTACATGATAGTGCTCACATAATCATGAAATAAAAGTACAAAAAATGAATAAGAAGATAAAATGGACGATGTGGAAAAAAATCATCCCCATGCTAAATGAGATGTCATCAAGGTTGGTGCTGGGGATTGCTCTGCATCAGATGGTGCTGGTCCTATTTTATGTCTGTCATTTTGATATATCTAGTTTCTTGTACCTCATGATCCCATGTCTTTTTGTTGTAATTCGCTCCTATTCAACTTTGCTATCAAAGCCAGGTTGATCCTGACTTTGCCTCTTCTTAGATTGTATGTTCACTTCCACTATTGTTTTTCAGTCCTTCACACATTATCATCTCTGTTTTTTTTCTTCTTCAGTGTACTCTTTTTAGTATTGCAGTAAACTATCTATTCATCCATTGGCCGCCTCTTACATTTGGCTTTTGAAGTGGTTTATTTCATACTTTTGGTGGTGGATTTTGTTTAGGATAAGAAAATTGGTCTTGTAAATAAGTTACATCGAAGTTCCATCAGTGTTATTCATTATCGAGCTGAAATACAGCAAGTAGGTCTTTGCAATTTTTCTTCTTTTCTGATGGTTTGATTTTTGAAGCAGAAATCGACTATTACTTCTTCGAAGAAGATTCATGTTTCTGTAAGATAGTAATCAACAATATTAGCAATATTTGGTAATGGATTGTCGTCCTAATGACCACTAATGAAATTTTATCTATTTTTTTAAGTACTAGACAAATTGTTATTTTTTTGATAGTAGTACTATACAATTTGTTGCAAATGCCTGTTAGGTTGTATTGAGCATTCCACCATTCTTCTATTTTTTGCAGTGTTGCAGTGTTACTGTTTGTAATCTTTGTTTTCTCTTGTACAGAAGTGGAGCCACATTATGCTGGTGCAAGAATAGAGGGTGAAGTGGTGACTCTGGAATTTGTTAAGAAAATGATGGACGATTTTAAGAATCAGAAATGTTTACATAAAAGGTGCTTGCTGGTTTTAGTAGTACGTCTCTTATAGAATTCAATATTTATTTTTATTTTTTCTTTAAGTTCGACTGTAAATTGCAATATATTAATGGAATCTTGAGTCATTAAGTTGGATGACTATAGGTATGCATATCAGATTGTGTTACATGCCAGAGACATGTTGCGTTCATTGCCTTCTCTTGTTGACATATCTCTACCAGATGGTCATCATTTTACTGTTTGCGGTGATGTTCATGGCCAGGTTAGTGATTGGAATTTATGACATTTATATTGTTTTTAAAAAGGTTTTCAGACTGCAAGTACTTTGTCCTATATATTATGCTAACAAAATGGTAAGCTGTGCAACTATGAGGATATCAGTGAAGGAATGCAATAGTCTAACTCTTGTACTAATACGTATGTATTGCAGTAGTATCTGCCAATTTGTCTCACTTGCATAGGCTTTCAGTTGATACAACATTTTTAAACTTGTAAATTTTGGATATAAGGATGATAAATGTAAGTGAAAATTATTCCTATTGCACAACCTATAGCCCATAATCTACAAGCTTAAGCTTTTAGGTTTATAGATTACAGAAAAAGGCATAAGGCACGAAGGTCACTTGTTTTCTCCCCTACTATTTCTAGCATATGAGGTTTGCTGCAAGTTCTGGCTTCGAGGTCATAAACTTGCAAGTGAGGAGTCTATAAGAACATAAAATTATCCCTCGTCTAGAACCTACAAGTGTAAACTTTTAGTCTAGTTGGTTACGTGTCAATTTAATAGTTGATTTGTAATTGGCATGCTAATTTATGTTCTAGTAATACAGTGTACAGTAAATCTGTTCCATCTTGTTTTTTTGATATAGAAATAGGTTGTAGGGAACTTTTTTTTAGCTTCTCAGCTTTCCTTGTTATGAACTGTGTTGAGGCATGAGCTATCCAGTTGATTGGTATATCAATTATAGTATGGATCCTGATAGAATAAGACAAGAGAACCAAAAGTATTCATTCTTGAGACTGGGAGTGCACAGCTTTGAACTTTATGGCCATCAATTATTTCTTTTTTTTTTAATGGTACTTTATTGGACCCTGACAAAACTGAGGCAAGAGAAGCACAGATATTCATTTGTGAGACTGTCATTGTAAACATTCTGGCTTTATTTCCATCATTCTTTTTGAACTTTATTGCTACTAATTACTTTTCATTTGCATTTGCATACTCTCTCCTCAAATGAGTTTATCATAACTGAAATGTTCGACTTTACCCTGGTTGCAGTTCTATGATTTGCTGAATATATTTGAACTGAATGGACTTCCCTCTGAAGAGAATCCTTATCTCTTCAATGGAGACTTTGTGGATCGGGGATCCTTCTCTCTTGAAGTTATTCTGACACTATTTGCTTTCAAGTGCATGGCTCCATCTGGTATTGCTTTATCGTTTCCTTGATATTGTTATTTGAATTGCAGTAGGCTACAATATCAATTCCTTACACTGTTAATCCCAAGTGTTTGACGTATCTTTTTGTTCATTGGGCCTTTTGTGTAGTATATTACTGATATTGTATAAACATAGTGATTTGTTTAATAATATCGTTGATTTTGTTATTTAAAGTTTAATATTCTGCAGTTTTATAACTAGGAAAGCATGTCTATGTTGAGTTGTATTATTGTTCATTTAGTTGTACCATTTAAGCTATAAATAGTAGTAACATGACATTGCAACTTATACAGGTGCTGGTTGTTTAGTGGGTATCTTTTTTTTTTTTGTAAACGTTATTATAGTGGATTCTGTTGCCAATTACTAAAAATGCATGGGCAGGATTCAGGATTTGTGCGTAACATGATTCCACAAAAGAATTGCAAATTTGAATTGCATTTCCTTTTCTATCTCCCTCTCACAAGATCTTAATGGCTATATAGTAATTGTATCTTCCAGGAAATTGATAATCTCTCTTCACTTTGCCCTTTATCTGGCAATTCAGTTTTCTTTCTTCTAGGTTTGTTTACATGTTCTTTTTGGTTTTATTTCTTTCTTATGTTGAAATTGATTTTTCTTTTTCTTATTAAGGTTATGATGTTTAATTTTCTTTATTCTAAGATTTAGTAGTTGTGAACATTGCAGCTATGTATCTTGCTAGGGGAAATCATGAAAGCAAGAGCATGAACAAGATATATGGTTTTGAGGGAGAAGTCAGATCAAAATTGAGTGAAACATTTGTTGAGCTTTTTGCAGAAGTATTTTGTTGTTTACCTTTGGCTCATGTGATAAACGAAAAGGTTTTTGTGGTTCATGGTGGGCTATTCAGTGTTGATGGCGTTAGGCTCTCTGACATTAGATCGATTGATCGGTTTTGTGAGCCTCCTGAGGAAGGTGATTCTTTTGTATTACTTGTCCTTCATTTGATTTATATATCACTCTAGTCTGTTGGAGTTAGTATGTATGCCTTTCCAGAATGGACAATTGTAATTTTACTTCTTTCGAAGCTTTGTTTTTTAAGCTTTTAATTTTACTTCTTTCAACATTATTTGTGGTACCGTAAATTTCATGCGCAAAGATTGTGAAATCATATTTTTGTATGTTTGACTAATAATTTCTTCAACATCCTCTTTCTTTGGAGCATTGAGGTAAACCGTTATTCGAATTAGTAAGAAGGTTTAGCAATGTCATTAACATAAAATATCCAGGTTATGTATTCTGTCCTGAGAAATGGATTATAATGTATTGCTATTTAGGCATGCTTTACTTCAAGCATTTTCCAGATTTTTATGCTTATTCTGAATTGCTGAAATTGCTTTATTAGGCATTTTTCTTCATTTATAGTTCCAGTTTGTTGAGTTGAATTGTAATTAAACCCAACTAGTTAGCAATGTCATTAACATAAAATATCCAGGTTATATATTCTGTCCTAAGAAACGGATTCTAATGTAGTGCTATTTAGGCATGCTCTACTTCAAACATTTTCCCAATTTTTTATGCTTATTCTGAATTGCTGCAATTGTTTTATTAGGCATATTTGGTTCATTTATGGTTCTAGTTTGTTGAGTTGAATTGTAATTAAGCCCAACTAGTATGGGATTAAGGCTCTGCCGTTGCTGTTGCATCTGTTTACCCTGTTACAATTTCTGATGTATATATTTTCTTCGCCTCGCCCCATTTTCTTTTTTACTCTCACTGTGGTATTTTTTTCTTTTTTTTTGAGTGGAAGTGAGTGGGGGGGTTGGGGGGGGGAGAGGGAAAATGTTAAATGAATTGTCTTAACATTTCCTTTATGTGATCTCTTTCTTGTTTATCATTAAGTGAACTTTTCTTTGTTAGGTCTAATGTGTGAAATACTTTGGAGTGATCCTCAACCTCAGGCTGGAAGAGGGCCCAGTAAGCGAGGTGTAGGTCTTTCATTTGGTGAAGATGTGACGAAGAGATTTTTACAGGAAAATAACCTTGGTAAGATTTTTTTTCTTTGTTATTTTTTCCTGCCGCACTTAGAAGCACAATTTTATTTGTACTTTTGTTCTTTAATATTAGATTTGGTTGTTCGATCTCATGAGGTGAAGGATGAAGGCTATGAGATTACTCATGATGGAAAACTTATAACTGTATTTTCTGCACCAAACTACTGCGATCAGGTAATCAAACTGCTAAGTGGAGATAGTATCTTTGAAAATCCTAATTTGTTCTCCTAATGTGGAAGTACCTTCAGTCATTGATGCAATGAAATTGTAGTCTTATGATGTGCATAAATCGGGATTCGGATTTTCTTTTGATGGAACATATAAACTTTTGGAAGAGTTATTTGCAGCAGTTTCATTTAAATGTGCTTCAGTGTGACATGCTTTTGTTGGATATAAATCAAAGCTTTGGTTGCAAGGAGATTAGCATTCCTTGCGTTGTTCTATGTTCCATGAAGTTTATCTTCAATTTTATTTGCTCGAATTTTGGTGCAGATGGGCAACAAGGGTGCCTTTATACGCTTTAAATGCCCAGAGCTGAAGCCTGGTATTGTTTCATTTTCAGCAGTGGTAAGTGAAACTTTTCAGAAGATTCTGTTTCCTTCCCTCCTTCCCTTCTTTCATTTCAGTTAATATAATTTTTTTCATGTGTATGATGTTAAAATGCATTGGATGTGCTGTTTAATGCATATAGAGTGAGTCCTCTGTGTTTTCCCTAAACGGATATATAGAATGCTCATTGTTCTCTTTGATTAGTTTTGAGCTACCTATTTTATCCTTTTTTTAGGGAGAATTACGTATCCAACATCATATTTAGTAAATATTATAGATTTTACACTCAATATTTAAAAATTATAAAATTTATGAAAAACTCTAATTACAAATTACACTTTACATGCCATGATCATTCTCTGTAAGCATCTTTAGTTGGAATAGAATATTTTGTTTATATACTCTTGTTAGTCTCAAATGTAGGATGTTCTAGCCCTTGCAATGAAATGAATCAGCGTCAAATAAGATCATCTACTTTAGCTTTTACTAGCTTTTGAATCATCATTAATTCAAATCAATGATTAGATATTATTATTGTTTTGACTGATCAGATTTCCATTTTATTCAAAATCAACAATTGGGATTTGAAGTTTCTTACCTTAATTCAAACTGGTAAGATACTGTGATGGTAATAAACAAAATATACAGATTGTAATTTGTAATTAAAGCTCTTCATAAGTTTTATAATTTTGAGCAAATTGCCTTTGGGTCCTTGAGGTCACCTAGGTGTTTCAAATAGGTCCTTAAAATTTAAATTACTTCACATGATCCTTGATCTCCAGCTCTCATTTCAATTTGGTCCCTTTAATAATTATATCATTATTAAAAGATAAAAAATACCTCCTCTCTCTCAGCTCCGGCAAGTGCGGTCGTCGCCGGGTCGCTGTGGCGTGGCCCATGCCCCTGCGCACGTGCACGCAGGCCGTGCGGCCGTTGCGGCTCGGCCCATGCCTTCGCGCAGGTAGGTACACGCGCACCGGCCGCACTTGGCTGCAGCTCACATTCATGGGTCGTGACACGACGATGGCCGCACTCGCCAGAAGTGGGAGATGGGAGGGATATTTTTGTCTTGTAATTATTATATAATTATTGAAGGGATCAAGTTGAAGTAGTCTAAATTTTAAGGACTTATTTAAAGCGCCCAGGTGACCTCAGGGACCCAGAGGCAATTTACTCTACAATTTTTGAGAATTGAATGTAAAGTCTATAATATTTACTAAGGGGGTATTTAGTTCATTGTTATCTTGATATTATGTCTTGTATTCTAGATGTTATGATATCTAGATTTCATTTTTAAGTGATAATTTTATAATTTTTAAAAAAGTTATCTATACATATCATTAAACCAAATAATTATTATTTTTAGATGATATGACAACATTAAAATAACATTGTCCTAAATGTCTTGTAAATATAGTATTGTATATGTAATTGCCCTCGTTTTTATTATATAATTATTTTTTAATGTAGGATGTTTCTTGTTAATTGCTTCATACTAGGCTAAGTTGTATACTTTATACTCCATCTGGTTGGAGCCTCATGGCATTTGGAAAGCTCTTTTTTTTTATAAATTGTGGCCTACAACTCTAAATTAAATTATGATGAGCGCCGAAACGTGCCAGTATAGTGGAAGGGATACAAAATTTGTCAAGGGGATGCATACCTTGCCTATACAAAAAGAGCGAAAATAAATGTATAAGCACTTGCCTCTATCTGAAGAATCATTGCATTGGGTTGTGAAGTTGTTTAACATTATGCAACAAATTGGTATTCTTAAATGTCAGTGATAATTGACATTATTTATTGTTCTTCGTCTAACTATTGACAAAGGCAAGAAACTATAAGGAGTGATCTTAATTACTTAAACTTAGATAAGAATTTGGTAACTGATAGAGTGCAATGGAAACAAAGGATTCATGTAGCCGACCCCACCTAGTGGGATTAAGGTTTGGTTGTTGTTGTTGTTGTTGTTGTCTAACTATTGACAAGTTTGAAAAACAAATGTTTTATAAACAAGGAACTTTTCTCTTTTTTTGGGAAGTGCTAAGTTGATAATGGGACATGATTCAACCTAAAGTGCCAAATTGAGCTCTGGTGAGTTTCTAGGTTGAATTAGCCTTTAAGAAATGGAGAAAACTGTTTGAAAAAAAAAGTATTTTGGTGCAAAAACTGTTTGTTGAACCAATAGTTTGAATATATACACCAACTCTCTGTAGAAATCACAAGCCTGGTGACATCGCCGCATTGTCGAGCTTCGACTTTCAATGTGTTGTGGATTAATCTGTTGCTGTTTTTAAGATCATCGCTATCGTTTTTAGTATTTTTTTTGTGCTTATATTCCTCTGAATGTCTTTGTTAAACTTAAAAACTTACAGCCCCATCCGAATGTCATGCCCATGGCATACGCAAATAACTTCCTGCGGCTCTTCTCATGATCCACGATGCACCAAACTTCGCTGCAAGATTCGTGATGCTGGGCTCTCCTTTCCCCTTGTGCGTCATGGTTAGTATTCTTTTGTAATTCTATCCTATGCTCTTACCTCCAGGATTCTGCTCTTCTCATTTTCCTTTTTTTTTTTTCTTTTTCTAAATTTATTTAATGTTATTAATTTTGTTATGGACTCTGAATTTCTTGCTGCAAAAAGTACCGATTTTGTTGATAGTCATGTTTATGCATAGTTTAAGCTGTGCATTGTTCAGATTTTTTCAACCATTCATCGAGAGCTTTTCCTTGTTCATTATTTGGTAAATTATTCAGATCATACACTTTAGTGATTCTTTATGAATTTGTATAATTGTAAGTTTATAGTGAGTTAATTGATGGGTTTAGCTAAAAAGTTAATTCTGTTTTTCATATATATATATATATATATATATATATATTAATTAGAAGAGATCTGTTTCCTTTTCATGTAATATATTTAGTGGAAAAAGTCATGCCTGATGTACAAAATGAATACTGATGATATGCTGCATATCCAAAGTTTTTGATGCTTGCATATAGTCTGCTTATGAGTCGGATTTGAATCAAATTAGCTTTGATTCGGATTTGAATCTTTGTAAATTTGGATCAATCAAATCAGCCTTGGCTTGAATTTAACTTGGGTCAAATCTGGATTGGGTCGGAACGTGGGTTGGGTTGGTGCTCTGCACAAATACCAGACAGATGTTCATATATATAATCTTAATCTATTTTAAAGTAGTTGATTGATATCTTAGTTATGGGGTGATATTATTTTAATAGTTAAAAATTTATTTTTTTATTTTTTTAAGATATATCACAATATCTTATTGATAAACGGTGCGATGATTTTGTGTCGATAGGAGGATAACATCTCTCGGCAAGAGTAATGTGAATTAGTAGTTGCAGTGATTTTCTGATTTGAATGCAAGAAAAGTGAATGTTTGAATATTATGTTAACATGGTTTCATATTATTTTAAGGAACATATTTAAATAAGCAGCAAAAATTAAGTTATTTATTATGACTTGATCGGGCCAGATATAAACGGGATGAATCATGGTCGATCAGTGATGTAACATGAAAAAAAATAATGAGACACTTGAATTTTGGAATTTTGTATTAGGTAAATATATATATAGTTTCTTGACCAAGTTTATATTGTATGAGAAATAAAATTATTTTATTATATTAATATAATATGTAGTTTATAAAATAAAATAAAATTTTATGTTAGTATATGAAAAATGTAAAATGAATATTATTTTATTCTGTTTTTATTTTTATTTTTTAAATATTTGAATGATGAAAAAGCTTTTTCGTCAACGATTTTTTTTATCTGGCATTGCGTTCAACATAGAATTTGAGGGTTTAAAAAATTCAAATAACATAATTAATATATTTTTATAGAGTAGGCATAAAATTTTCCAAACTTCTACATAAAATAAGATGAACGTGCTATGAGTGAGATTTGGATGATTTCTTTTAAAATATGTATAATTAATTAATTTATTAATGAATAAATTATTATAATTAAAAAAAATTCATAAATGGAGCATGCTTTTAACGTTGTTAGATTTTTTTCGTTAAATAGAAGTAACCCGGTGGCGGTCCGGAGACTTCTTTTATAAGAAAGTTGCCTGATCAACGGACGATTAGTCTCTCGCCGCTCAGGCGATTTTCTTGTCACAGAAGTCGCCCATTTTCCCAGTGACTTATATGTTATTTTTTTTAATAATTAAATATTATTTGAAAAAATATTACTTTAATATCTTATAAGTAAGAAAATAAAAATAAATTAACAATAATTTTAAATTATAAAATAAATAAACAATAATTTTATTAATTACTAATTAAATAAATTCTATTATGTTCATTAAAACATTAACTAGTTAGTAAAAATTTATAATTAAAATAATACTATGTAAATTTATTTTAGAATAATATATATTATGAAAAAAAAATAATGTGATTATAATAATATTATAATTAATTAAAATATTAACTTATAGTAGTTATAATTTTATTTAAGATAATTATTTATAAAAGATATTTATACTTGAAATTTTAATTTAAAAATTAATATTAAATTTTATTATAATATAAATTTTAATTTTACTAAAATTTAAAATAATCTTATATTACTCTTACATGTACCATTATCTCTTAAAAAAATTATAAAATAAGGAAAAGTAGGCTTTTTAAAAAAGAAGAGTGGGAAAATTTTACAATTAAATCATAAAAAGAATTTGAACAAAATGAAATTTTAAAAAATTTAATTTTAATAACAGTCTAAATTATAATGTGTCAAAATTATAATTTATGTTATTTTTAAATTTTAATATTATCAGTGAAAATAACATTAAATTGTTATATGAATTTCTTAAATAAAAATATTTGATAACTATTTATTCATAAATATTATAAATTAATTATTAGAACTGTTCAGATGCATTTTTTTGTTTTTTCAATTATAAGTTAATAGACACAACTACTTTCATNTATATATATATATATTTGATTGTAATATATATATAGATATATTTGATGTTATGTGACACCATTTATGGTGTCCGGTCATCGTCAGAGCATGTAGCCCCATAAATTCCTCCAGTAATTTTATATATATATAATGTTATCTTAAAAATAGTATGTGGACTTTGAAATAAATGAAGTCCCAATTCAGAATTTTAAATTTTAAACACAAATTTTGGTTATATTAAAAACAACTTCTTTCATGAGAGAAATTTTCTCCCCGACTGATGAATTCTGTTAAATTTTCATGTTTAGTCAAGCTCTTATTTATTTGTAATATTATGAAAATCAATTAAAAGCTAATACATAAATATAAACATTTTAATATCTTATTTATAAATTTGAATGATTTTAATGGTTATTTTTAATATTTTAAATAAATAAATTATGACAATTTATAGTTCATTTACAAGTCTACTTATAAGTTGGAACGGTGCATTTCTTTCATTTCTGCCGGAATCATCTTGCTCTCCACGGTCCGCGTCATCGTAAGCTAAATAAAGAAGGCGAAGCGAGCAATTCTCTCTCTCTCTGTTCGGGAGGAGTACCTGTCCTGCGTTTCTAGGGTTTTGCTTGCGTTGGTTCGAGGAGGAAGAGGAGAGCGGAAGACGAGCCCCTGATCCCACGAAGGATGTCATACGCTTACCTTTTCAAATACATCATCATCGGAGATACTGGTAAGCACCACTTGTTGAGCGGCTTCGAATATCTGAAGTGGGGTTGTTCCTCTATCATATTTCATGGTTCATTTGATTTGCGAAATATTGATTATGATCATGGTTAGAACTTTGTTGATTGCCGTTGGTTTTTTTTTTTTTCCAAATTATTTATCAATGCTTTGTCACACGAACTGTGGTTTTGATAGATTTAACAGAATATAGGAAGAATAAGAAATTTGAGTAATTGAATTTTCATTCAAGCTGGGGAATCTCATTGCTTGTATCGTTCCATGTTTTGAAGCCATGGGCTTTACTTTGGCAATGTTCTTGTCTGTTTTTGATCACCTGTTGTGTTATAGTTTATGGTTCTAGTGGGGATGTTCAGCTTTTATGATATTTTTGTTCTGATTTCATATCAGGTGTGGGGAAATCGTGTCTACTGTTGCAGTTCACGGATAAGAGGTTTCAGCCTGTGCACGACTTGACAATTGGTGTTGAGTTTGGAGCCAGGATGATTACGATAGACAACAAGCCTATAAAGTTGCAAATATGGGATACGGTTTGTCTTCCTTTTTTTTGTTTTTGGTTTTATCAGTTTGCTATCACGATGTATATTTGTCTTTCTAGTATAGAACATTGAATATTTCTCCATGGCAGAAATATTGCATGTGCTAATATGTAATGTGAACTTTCTGAGATGCTTTGACTTCTTGATTTTTAATGATTGTACGAAAATGACAAACTGTTAATCCATTACATTTGAAGATTTTGTTTAAGTGGTTTTTTTATGTTGGAGAAAGAGGTGTTTAAGTTTGTTTACAGGTCCTTGAATATGATATTCTAAATTTAGGTTTTCCTTTGGGCATTGATGTTGTGTTGTTAGAGCGCATAAAGACCAAAAGTTAACAAATAACAAATATAAAATTTTCATGTAAACAGAATAGTAATTAACTATAATTGAGGTAAATTTACCCCTAAAAAACTAGAAACATGCCGCCTCGTATGTATGCTTGAAGACTAAGAGAGAAAAATTCATTAAAGTTTATATAATATTCCTCATAACTTGCATTTTTTTATACTAGGATATTATTTTTAAATTTATAAACTTTTTGATGTTGCGTATATAATTTATAAGTGTTGGATGTTTTGTACATGTTCACGCAAGTTTGTTGTGGCATACATGTAAAAATCTTTTTTAAATTTATTAGATGAGCTTTGGTGTCGTCCTATTATTTCTCCTAAGTTTGCAAAGGAGTTCCTTGGATTTGGATTTTAGCTTGATTTTCAAAGATCTCTTAAACTATTTTTCCCTTTCATTGTTTGTTCACTTTGGAAAACCTTTTGTACTCATAAATGGGTTTCTTCTCATGCACTTACTTTGAAAATTGTAGTCTCTTTCTTTCTCCTTGATCTTATGTAATCATTTGTCATTCAAGATTTCCCTCATCATAACAGGCAGGCCAAGAATCCTTCAGATCTATTACACGGTCGTACTATAGAGGGGCTGCTGGTGCACTGCTAGTATATGATATTACCAGGTTTTCCCTGCTGCATTTTTACTTTATATTTAGTTGTACAAGTTGGTTAAACTTCTGGATGTAAAATGGTTAGGGGAATTGGAAGGAGAAAGCAAATAAAGAGGTAGAAGAATAAGAAAGACAAGAAGAATTAGTGGAAGAGAAATAGCAAGATAGACGGGGGAGGAAGAGAGAAATTCTGTGAGACTTTTTTACAATAACCAGAAGTCTCCAGAAAATAAACAGTAAGGCTATTTATAGATGTCCATTTTCAAGAGAAAATGAAACACATCAAATCTCACAGAACATAGAAGAAAATTCAAAAGATGCTAAATAGATGAAGGAAAGCTTCATCCCCATAATAACTGATATTAAAAATATAGGAAGCAGATCAACATGTAGATATTCACCTACATGATCTCCATCACTACTCCCTTATATTTCCATCTTGATTTTCTTTCCAGGCGAGAAACATTTAATCATCTTGCAAGCTGGTTGGAAGATGCAAGGCAACATGCAAATGCTAACATGACGATCATGTTAATAGGAAACAAATGTGATCTTGCTCACAGAAGAGCTGTAAGCACTGAGGAAGGACAACAGTTTGCCAAGGAGCATGGACTGATCTTCATGGAAGCTTCTGCAAAAACTGCCCAAAATGTTGAGGAGGTCAGCTCAACCCGAAAGTTTTGTGTTTTTCATGCCATTTTCCTCTTCTTTTGGGGAATCTTAAATGTTCTGAAATCTTTCTAGGCATTTATAAACACAGCAGCAACAATCTACAAGAAAATTCAAGATGGTGTTTTTGATGTCTCAAATGAGGTTTGGAATTATTTCTTCATTCTCCCGTTCACCCCACCACCACGGCACCACCCCACCCCAACATGTGCTTTTTTGTTTTTTTATTTTTTATTTATAAATATGATGTTTTGATTTTATTCCAAATCTTACACAAATTAAATATGAAAATTTCCATAAAAAAGGCTTTTTGAAATTACATTCAACTAAGTTCAAAATCAAACTATTACTAAACAGTTAGCATTAAAGGGGACTAATTAATGAAGAAATATTGAAGAAACTATAATTACTAATATTGACGTTGTAATCATACTTTTATGCTATTTATACTGACATTTTCATGGTTTTGACATCTGTGATTCTTGCAGTCATACGGCATCAAAGTTGGATATGGTGGAATCCCAGGTCCAGCTGGAGGGAGAGATGGGTCCTCAGCGCAGGCTGGTGGCTGCTGCAGTTAAGCTCCTGTCAATCAACTCATTTAATGGAATTTCTCTACTGTTGATATAATATGTTCTCCTTTTTCTGTTTGTTTGATGTGAGTGTGTAAATCTCTTGTTGACCATTTAATTGCCTGTAAATCTGTTCTGTTTCTTCAGTTTCATTTTTGAACTGTACTGATATCAAGTATGCTGTCTGCTTTGTTCTACTTGTTTTACTTCTGTAATCTCTCTAATTAAAAATGTAAAATCAATAAGATTATTTTCCAGAGTATTGTGGTGCGCATTGCTGTTTAAACAATTACTTTATTGAAATTCGGAGAGTATGATTCTTATTTTCTTTACAATTACTAATCATACCAAAAGATATTAAAAATATCCAGAAATCTATTAAATTGTATATTCATTATAAGCAAAATAAAGTGATTTAAAATACGAATGAATGCAAAAGACTCCCATAAATGTGGGTTGGCTTTGTTTAACTTGTTGCTTTTTGAACATTAATGATTGAAATAATCAAATAAATACATTAAATTGTAGGAGCTATCTATCTACATTCTATATCTATGCCATATATAGAGGTGGAACTTTCATCAGATGAAAATACTTTTGTTCTATTATGAAAAACTTTCATCAGATGAAAAATCTTCCCACAAAAGTGATGCACTTGCCCTGATTCTAGTGACGTGCTCGACCTAAATCTCACTGAGTCCAGCAATGGCAACTCCAATTGCTAAAAGTTTTCTTGTCTTCTGCTATGTTCTGCTCATCACGTGCCTCTTCCCATTGGACACCTCTTCTCATTCCATTCTAAACCTAAAAACCCTAATTACTTTAGCGCCACGTGCCTGCTGGCTAATGTCCACAGTTGGCTACTACCCATCCTTGTATCATTCCAGGATGATATTTTCCAACAAGGCATCGATAGAAGAGTTCACAAAGGTGTTTTCTAAAAAACATATTTTATCTTTCCACATTAAAACCTTACTCTTCTATCCTCTGTAAAAGGTCTTCAATCTACCCTGATGCATGCCATAGTGTGCATATCATATTTCATCTAGTTGTGATGTAGATGGAGTTGGGCTTGATGATGTGTTCAGGAAACCTAAAGAGTTAATTGAAGGGAAGAAGGTACGGTGGCATTCAAAATACTTCACATTCTTATTATTCAAGCTTATTGAGATTTGAATTTTATAATGCTTTTCATTTTTTCTTATGTCATTGACTCATTGATTTTGCAGAAGTTGCTTTCCAAGAAGACTCAAGGTTCAAAGGTTTGTTTCTCTTTAGTTACTTGATTTCAACTATTTTGATGAATTCACTGCAACATGAACAAGCAATTGCTATCAATATGATATTGGTCGCGAATTTGTGACTGTTTTGCGTCTGTTGCAATATTAGTTGCAATAAATGTATTTTATAGTATTATTTGCGACCAACTTAAGTGTTGGCCACAAGTACCATAGTGGGAGATGCGTGCCAAACCAACTTGCGACCAACTTAATATGTTGGTCGCAAATCGGTTTTGGGACTAGCTGATGCTGGTCGCAAATCGGTTGCAAGGCTCGGGTACATAGGGCACCCAAGCAAGCCCCCGACTATTAACCCCTTTCTCTTTTCCCTCCCATTCAAGCCAAGCATCTCCTCGCCCTCTTCCTCCCTATTGGTGTCGCTGGAACTCTGTTTGTTTGCAAAGTTTAATTTTTAATTAGGTTAAAATTAAACTTGGACAAAGATATTTTTTATTAAAAATTATGAATAATATGATATAAAATTAGTTATTATATTGAGATATGTGAAGGATGTGATATAAATTAGTTATTATTTTAATATATGTGTAAGATGTGAAATAAATTAACTATGTGATGCGATATGCCTGTTTAAAATTAAATCAGGTTAATTTTAAACAGACAAACAAACAGGCCCAAGCTAGAAAGCTTCACGGCCTCCACATTACTATTGCTAAAATTCATCGGCTCCTCCTAGAAGGTCTCCTCTCCTCCTTTTCTTTTTCCAATTCCGATCCTCCTTTGCTGCTTCTCCTACTTCTAATCCTCTGTTTCCTTGTGTTCCTTCTTAATCTCCTCCTTCTACTTCTGGTCCTTTATTGCACATTAATATGGTTATTGATTACGTAGATTGGATCCATGATTATGTGTTGATCCATGTTATTGGCCATATTATTTCATAATAGTTAAGCTTATTTTAGTAATATTTGGATGAAGATTCACTCAAGCATTTAGATTTTGTTTTGATCCATGTTAATGGCCATAGTTATTATTTCATAATCATTGAGATTTTGCTATTCCCTATTCTTCTTCTTCTAACTTCTTTATATTTGGTTTTAATCTCTAAGTTGTACTAATTATTGAAATTAAATTAACAATTTCCTGGAGCTTCTCATTTGAAAATTACTATTATGATAGATTAATCTTTATCTCTTGAAATGCTTTGCTAAGCCTGAAGATATGAAAATCTTTCGTATCTGTGGCTTATGCAATAAAGGTAGAAAAGACTAATCAATCCATTGGAATTTTTGAATTGTCTTTTTTTGGATAGTTTGGAAATGCACAATGTATAACCCTGTTAGTGATTGTTTTGTATATTGCTTATTTTTGTAAAACTTTCGGTACATCTCCACAGTTGTTCCTTCTACATATAGTTCAAAAATGTTTAATCTATTGGGTGTACTATGGAACTATGGGGAGGTGTTGCCGAAATTTTTATTGAAATAAGTAATATACGAAACAATCATAATAATGTGTTCACATTGTACATTCCTAAATGGAATAGGACCTATCGGCTTTAAAGAATGTTGTAGTTTCTTAATATGAAAATTTAAATGGCATGTATATACTTGTAGGATAGTCAATTCCCATATGTTGGTGTTCCAAAAACTAACAACTGATAATCTGCTAACTGAGGATTATATCAGAGTAGATAAGTTAATTGAATGAGTACGTTCACCAGCTTTAAAGAGCGCAAGGAAAACAAACTTTCTTTGTTCTAAGATTTTGTTTAGTTCATACGTCTTTTTGGGAAAAAAATTATTATATTTAAAATTTATCACAAATTTTAATAACTTAATTTCATATCTAATACAAATTTTAACCTTAAAAATCAACTATATTCCACTTTTAACACAAATTCTAACATTAAAATCAATTTTATTTCACATCTTATATACCTCCTAATATAAAATAAATTTCTTTATTATCAAATATATAAAATAAAATATTTTTTCTCTTACCCAAAACAATCCTCCAACCAAACGAGACCTTAGTGTCGAAATGTTCCATTTCAAGTATTGGAAGATGTTGCACTTATTGAGTTGGTTATTTTCAATGGATAGCCCATGGCGAGGACTGTAGATCAGATTATTTTCAATCTTCAAATCAACCAACAAAAATAACTCGAAATGTGTCTCTTTGTGGTGAATCAAGTTAAGGTATTCAAAACTATAGAGAGGTGATTGAAGCTGTTGTGGGATTTCAACATTCTAGATCTCAGTTTGAACCAGAAACATCAAATGAAGAACCTAATGAAGAGGCGCTAAAGTTTTTTAATTTGTTATGAGATGCTGACGAATTGTTGTGGGAAGGGTGTATTAAATAGACAAAATTATCGGTAACTTCACAACTATTGAATATAAAGGTAGAGACTAATATGCCTAACGATGTATTTGATTGGGTGATATTGTTTATGAAGATCCGTTTACCCCCCTCCCCCCAATTTTTATGAGACCAAAAAAATATTGAAACAACTTGGTCTTAGATATGTTTGCTAGAACAATTTTATGATTTACTGTGGATCAACGATCAATATGAAAGAATGAAATATTTGTAGAATTTCATGTTATAAGTTTTCAAAAAGGAAGGGTTGGTTCAAAGGTGTTCCCGTCATTAGTTTTTTTATTTTTTGTTTATATTTTTTGGTATGACGTTATGTCAACTTAGGACTATTCCTTTTTTCTACCTATTGAACCTTTCTTCGGAGGAAACTTTTATCTATTATGTGTGCATTAAGTTTAGACATTTACTTAATCTAATTATGTGTGATTATAATTATATGTGAAGGAGTTCGAAAGTATGTTATATTTACTTGTGTTTTGATGTTTATGTGATTAATATTAATGTGAGTAAATAAAATATGAACCATTTGTTTCAATTTTTTTTTGTAATCAGCTCAGGCTGCGATCGATTTGCGACCAATCAATCAAGATCCGTGCAGTTTGTGACCGTTATCTTCAACCAACAAATCGGTTGCTAATGTTGGTCGCAGAATATTGCGTCCAAAACTTGTTGGTTGCAATAGTATTTGCAATTTAATCTATAGCGACCCTTGTTGCAACAGGTCAATTGCGACCGTATAACAGGCATCTATGACCAATTTGTTGGTCGCAGAGGCCTGTTCTTGTTGTACTGATTGTTTTGTCTATTTTTTTGCATGTATATTTGGATTTGGTATCATCATTAGTTGTTCGTTGGTAATTCTAGTGTAATTGAAAACTAACTAATATTAGTCTAGGCTTATCAAACAACCAAATAATAGTGTTTGTTCTGTGTAGTTCTAAATGTACATGATTGTTGCATTCGGCTACTGGCTTCTTGTTCTTTGTCAAGTTATCTGTTTATTTATGTATTTTCATTTGTTCTATAACAGACGGTCATTTATAACATGTTTTGCACACAATATGAATTATGACAATATCTCAGAATCTTCATATATGTTCTCTGAATGAAAACTGGGAAGATAGAACCTGGTTCAAATATTAAAAAGTTAGGAAAGCAAGCATGGTTTAAAGATCAACATTTTAGTTTATTGCTTGCTAGGTTTCGGATTTATTAATGTCGGTTTTGGTGGTGACAATACATGATTGTTTGAATGGACTAATGTCTTGTCTTTCTTTTGTCAGGTAATCTGTTCATTAATGACATAATAAGTAACTATTTATATGTTCAATAACAGAAAATCATTTATTAAATTTTTACTTACATAACCTGCTTTTAATATCTAAGAACCATCAATCAGTTTCTTTGAATGAAAGCTGGGAAGATTAAACTTTGATCAAATATTAGAAAGTTAGGCAAGTGAGCATGGTTCAAAGATCCTTTTAGTTTGTTGCTTCCTATTATACTGTTTTCAATGATGACTATTCACCTATTCAGCTATTCTCTATTTCTCTATCATATTCGCAGTGCTTCTAATTCTCTTGTAATTCATTCATTGTTTGTGGTTACTGATGTAGAAAAGTGCAATTTTATTGATTACAAATTTATAAGTATTTTCTATTCACACATTATATGTATTTTTTAATACTGTAAAGATTCCTTATTTCCCAATGTACTATTTCATTGACAAATCTTCATCATGATAACCTTTTCACCTTGAATCTCACCATCCTGCTTTTATTATTGATCCACCTTAACTAGAAAATTTCATGCAGTTGTTGACTATTTCTATCTTGTATATTATTGAGTAATATCACTTTTATATACTAATTAAATGAAACCAATTTCTCTTTTTTATCAATGTTTTTTATTCTGTTATATATTATGTAGTTTTCTTTCATTGTTTGTGGAAGAACATCCCCCAGTGGATCCTATTCTCTTAGCACATTTAGTAAAGGGAATCTAGCCTTTTTGATGTCAACTTTGTATAAAGCAAGGTTGATATCTGTGAAGAACGGGTACGATATGACAATATAAATATGATGCGATACATATGCATTGATACAACAAATTTAAGAAAGTGGCATGTGGATTTGTCTGATGTGGTAATTATATATAATAAGAATAATCAAACAAACTTATAAAAATCCCTGTATCATGATATTTAAGGTGTAGATGATACAGTATACCATAATGACTTTTACAAAAACATATTTTGGACATTATTGAATTTGATTATACTTTTATGTTCTCGAATATTCTTGATACACTAAAAATAATTTTATGAAAACAACCAACCAGAAAAGTTAATATTCTTCAACAACTACTAAATTTAGTTGAGGTGAGAGTGATTTTGGCTATGGCTAAAATTGGCCTTGAAATTTAGGCCATTACCAAACAGGACCTTTTAGTATCTAAATAATTGTCGATAGTTTGCTCATTAGTGACTAATTTGCAATGGTTTTTTTACTTGTTAGAAGTTCTTGGAGGGGAGATACTGTGACTATTGTGATTGTTATTTAAAGTATTCTCTTTTTTTGGGGTATGCATTAACATGGAATCTAAAGTCCAATTAATATTCATTCAATTACATAGCACCTATGCGTTGAAATGTTTTAGTTAATTCACTTTGAGAAATTTAATTCCTCTTTTTTGGGAACTACAACTCAGTTGTTTTGTAAATGCTGTTACAATATGCTTTCATCTAACACTTATTTACGCCTTATTGGTTATAGAACTCACCAAATAACATTTGATGGATTTAGGTTTCAGCGAACAAGTTTTCTGTGAACAGATTGTGCTTGTGTGCTGACTTGAATTTGTCGCTCTGGGTATATCTCAACTGGGTAAATCAACTGAGAATGTTTTGATAGTTTCTTTAGATATTTCTGATTATTAAGTCATCTTTTCATCAGTCATGTCCATGGCACTATAGATTGATGATTTCTTATGGTTCTGGAGGCATACGGAGGAAATCTACCTTATCTTTTAAT
Organism: Apostasia ramifera; assembly: GCA_019297695.1. Lineage (NCBI taxonomy): Eukaryota > Viridiplantae > Streptophyta > Magnoliopsida > Asparagales > Orchidaceae > Apostasia > Apostasia ramifera. The sequence goes on along the minus strand of JAEMOT010003763.1, from coordinate 485,517 downwards.
TATTTCATTCAGAGATTGCTGAAGTCTGTATTTTTGAAGGCAGCAGCCATCAGCTATATATATTGATGGTCCTCGCCTTCTTTATTTAGACAAGCTGAAATACAAAAAAAATAAATACATCATAATAAGTGGCAAAAAAGGCTTTTACTATTTCGTTCCATGAGTGATATTAGTTTGACTTTGAACGAGCTAGAAAACACAAAATCGAATTTTGGAGTTCGAACTGACACAAACTAGGCTCTGTATCACTTCTTTTCGATTTCGACCCAGCTTAGCTTAAGTCAATTGTTTTCCAATCCATTTGATTTTATATTTTAGTTGTCTGAAATTTGAAACTATCGGCCACAAATTCAGTCAGACTAAAGAAAAATCTGATTGAACATAGGATTTGGTCAAACAAAATTCACTACTTAACCAAGTGGAGCATAGGATTTGCTCCAAATGAATGTGGTTACCACCTTTGGGTTTATCTTCTATAACCAAAAATAATTAAAGTCCATGTTGAATTTATCTGTTCAAGAAAAGTAGAAATGAGCCGAGAATAAAGATAGTCAAAGGAGTTTTACTTCATTAAATTCGTATTGAATAGTTGTCTGGCTTTAATAAGATTACCTAAAATGTTGGACTAATTAATTATCCCTCTTACTGTACCTCAACATGGTTTTTGCATGATGTACCGCTGAGGTTCAGAAATAGACCTTAGTTGATCACAGAGGTAAGGACAAACAATTTTTGATAGGCCAGCTTGTCAATGAAACTTACTGATCATTTATTGAATCTCACATTAAATTTGGATCTACTCCGAGGAAGGTGAATGATTTTTGTTATCTTATTTTATTTGCATTGGAATGATGAATCAACTTTTGGTACACACAAATAAAAGAAAGGCATCATCGAGGCCTTTCATCGATGCAAGTTCTAATATACTTTGACTTTTTAAGTTTACTAATCTATAGAACCTTATCTGAATTTCCATGTCATATTTTGAACTTTTAAGAACTGCACATGTTAACTTTTGTTTACCTCTTAAGCACTTGCACATTTAAATTTTTGTTTTTCCACTTAATATTATTTGCATTTCTAACCTTATAGGGAAAATTGCTTCTTTGACATAACTTGGGTCACTATTACGAAAAATTATTGTGTACTTTCAAGATAGGTTAGCAATTCATCCGCCTATGAGTGCTCGCCAGGCAAGCATGTCGAGCCCGCTGTGCGCAAAGCATAGTTCATAATGCGGTAACATAGTTTTTTTTGCGCTTAGTATGGTTCTTAGTATGGATATTTTTATGTTTGGTATGACTTTTTTTTGTTAGTATACCTTAATATGAATGTTTTAGTGCTTAATATGGATATTTTTATGCATGTTATAATTGTTTTTTTTTTGTTATTTTAGCTTAACATGAATAGTTTTATGCTTGACATAAATATTTTTTACTTAGTACGTAGTTCCTTAGCGTATGATCTTGTAATTGTTAATATTTTATTTAACAAAAGATATAAGCATGTTATTACTTACAAGAATGGATTTTGAAGAACTCAGATTGATTATTTTCTTACAAGGAAACGAGATCGCTTGAATTGTAAGGACTGTAAAGTCATTCCAAGTTAATATTTGACTATTCAACATCAATTAATGATTTTATATTCTAAGATAAAGTATCAGAGAAGAAATAATAAGCCGAAATTCTATCTTCGAACACGACGGTGGAATCTAAAGAATAAGAATAGATGTATATTTAAGAAGAAGATTCTAGAATTTGGGCAGTGGAATATTAACGGAGAAATTGATCTTATATGGCTGACGATTGCTAATTGTATTCGTAAGGTGGCGAAAAATGTCCTGGGAGAATCCAAAGGAATGATTTTAAATAATAAAGATGCTTGGTGGTGGAAATATGATGTACAAAAAAAATTAAGGAGAAGAAGATTTATTATAAAGATTAGTTTAAAAGTAAGAATAAGAATAAGTGAGAGAAATATAAGGTGGCTAGATGAAAATCTAAAAAAGGAGAAATATAAAGTGGCTAGATGAAAATCTAAAAAAGTAGTCGGCAATACAAAGAATATAACTCTTGAAAATTTATATAAGAAGTTAGACATTAAAAGAAGACAAGATAAATATATAAGATGGCCAAGGCAGGGGATTGAAAAACTAAATATTTAACTCAAATAAAATATATTAAGGATAGAGATCAAAAAGTATTTTTCATGAAAAAAAGATATTAAAGTTGGATGAGTTACTTTCAATATTTTTTCAATGAAGGTTGTGAAAATACAATTGATCTTACTGAACTCAGCATCCAAAAGAAAGTAAAAATTACTTTTATATCCAATGTATCAGTAAAACTAAAGTCTGAAAAGTTTTAAAGAAAATAAAGTATAAAAAAACAGTAGGATCAGATGACATCCCAATGAATACTTGAAAGTGTTTGGGAGATGAAGGAGTTTCTTTGATCACTAGATTGTTTAATATAATTTTGAAAACTAGAAGGATGCCAAATGAATAGAGAAAAAGTATATTGGTACTTATTTATAAGAATAAAGACGATATACGAAATTATGCTAATTATAAAAGAATTAAATTAATAAGTCATATGTTAAAATTCTAGGAAAGGGTGATCGAACATAGGTTACTCTATGATACTAAGGCCCTGTTTGGCGCGAGGACCAAATCACGACCAAAGTGATACTAATTTAAAAAATAACAATAATAATAATAAATAAAAATTTTTCATTATTCTACACAAATTCTATTATAAAAAAATATTATTTTACTTCACATACTCAATAATTTTTAATAAAAATATATACTTTATTTCACATCCTAGACTAAAATATTTGAATTGAGTATTTTGATCTAGGATGTAAAATAAAATTAATTTTTTTATTGAAAATTATTGAGTATGTGAAGTAAAATAATATATTTTTTTATATTAGAATTTGTGTAGAATGATTAAAAATATTTATTTATTATTATTATTGTTGTTTTTTAAATTAGTATCATTTTGGTCCTGATTTGGTCCTGATTTAGTCCTTGCGCCAAACAGGGCCTAAGGTATCAGAGAATCAGTTTTATTTTGTAGCACTTATATTTACTATGAAAGTTATTCATTTATTTAAAAGTTTAATGAAAAATTTAAGAAAAGAAATAAAAATGTACATTTAGTTTTTATTGAGAAAAAGCTTATGATAAAGTCTTAAGGAAAATAATTTGGAGAATTTAAAAAAAAAGGGATTTGCCTTGTTTATATTCAAGTTATTAAAGACATGTATAAAGGAGTTGTTACCTGTGTTCAAACGCAAGGAGGTTTGACTAAAGATTTTCTTATTATGGCTGAATTATACCAAGGCTCATCTTTAAATTTGTATGTTTTTGCTTTGATTATGAAAGTCCTGGTTGGACATATCCAGAATGAGATGTTTTAATATATGCTCTTCGCAGATGATATTTATTGTATTGATAAAACTAAGGAGGGAGTCAAACGAAACTCAAGCTTTAGAGAAATACTTTAGAATCTAAAGGTTTTGTCTCATTAGATCAAAAATTAAATATATGAAGTGCACATTTAGTCAAAAAAGAAACACTTATATTGGTGATGTGACAATTAGTAACCAAATTGTCAAGAAGAGTGAGCGCTTTAGATACCTTGGATTAATTATATAAAATGATGGTAAAATAGATAATGATGTTATTAGCAGGATCTGAGTAGAATTTATAATAGGGCAAATTACGCCCAGGTCCCTGAGTTTAACACTTAATAACGCGCAGGTCCACATTTTTAAAATTATAACATCGGGGTCCCTGAGTTTTAATAAATATCAAATGGGTCTTTTTTATATTTTATTATTATTAACATTTTTTTTACAATTATCATTTTACCCTTGCTCCTCNCGACGGGTCGCGCGGCCTGCGCGCTTGCGCGGGATCGGGAGGAGAGAGAGAGGGGCAGGGGTAAAATGGTAATTGTAAAAAATTTTAATAATAAAAAAATTAAAAAAAGGCCCATTTGATAATTTATTAAAACTTAGGGATCTCGATGTTATAATTTTAAAAACGTGGAGTTGCGTGTTATTAAGTGTTAAACTCAGGGACCTTGGTGTAATTTTTTCTTTATAATATACAGAAATATTTCTGGTGTGTTATGCGATAGAAAATTTTATCCAAATCTATGGGTAAATTTTATAAAATTGTAGTAAGACAAGCGATGATATATAGTGCTAAATGCTAGTCTATAAAGAGGAAGTATATAAATAAAATAAGTGTTGCAGAAATGAAATTGCTAAGGTGGATGTGTGGGTATACACAAAAGGATATAATGAGAAATGAGTATATCTGTTAGAAAGTTGAAGTTGTACCAATTGAGAATAAACTTAGAGAAAGTCGGCTTAGATAGTTTGGACATGTAAATCGTCGGCCTATTGAAGCTTCATTTAGGAAAGTTGAGTTATTGGATGTTGCCAATGTACAAAGAGGAAGAAGAAGGTCAAAGAAGACTTGGCAAGAAACTATAGGGAATGATCTTACTAACTTAGACTTAGATAAAGATTTATTAGTTGATAGAGCGCAATGGAAATAAAGGATTTTTGTAGCCGACCCTACCTAGTGGGATTAAAGATTTGGACATTTTTGTGCATTGGGTAGATGTCTTTTTGCTTAATATGAAGACATCATGGAAAGTAATATGTATACTAAATAAAAAATACATGCTAAATACAAAAACTTTTATACTAAACTTCACACTAAGCAGAAAAATTAAATGACATTAACTGTGTTGTTAACTGTGCTCTGCGTGTGGTGGGCTTTGCATGCTTGCTTATTGCTGGTTGGGTGGCAGATGAATTGCTGACTTGTTATCTTGAGAGAACGGAATAATTTCTCTTCACTGTTACAAAGGATATGGTACAACCTCTTTATGTGTATGTCATCTCTAGAAGCCTAAAGCAATTGTGTTGTACTTTTCATAGAATTTATTTCCGTTTTTGAAGTGTTATTTGATTTTCTTATATTTTGAATTACTTTTGATGATGCATTTTATGTTGTATTTCTATGTAAATAACCATAATTTTGAATTACTTCAATAAATATCATGTTGTATTTCTAAATGGCCTGCAAAAACTTTCTTGATTACATTCGTTCTGTGATTAATTTCTCGTAATGCTAATTATGAATCCAATGTTCATCTGTTACTCATGAATCTCCTAGATGATTTGACATTTAGTCACATCTGTCTATATATTTGCATCAAGATTATGCAAGTTTTTTCTTTCTTTTGTGGAAGATTATGTATGTTTTAGTACAGTATATGTATAGCACATGTTTCTCTAAGGTATTGAAAACTGGACTAAACTTAGAACCAGTGGAACTAAATATTCAAAGTTTTAAAGTTGATATAATAATAATAAATAAAATATAAAGATAATTTTCCTAAAATTCATTCATTTAAAAACTTAATTTTAACAACGTTAAATTTTTTCTAATTAATATATCTATAAAAAAATAAAATTTAGATTCTTTTTAGATGTTTGTTAAATAATAAAAAATAAAATGATATTTTTAAGAAAAAATTCATAATAAAAAATCTCAAATTTCTTCTAAAAAATTATTAATATTAAAAAAATATATTTATAAAAAAATAAAATTTAATATTTTTCTAAAAAATAAGTACAAAAAAAAATTAATGTCTTTATGTTAAATGCTAAATAGCATGGTACTTTCGTAAGAAAATTAATTAAAAAATTTTAAATGAAAAAACAAATTAATCAAGTCATATGGGAGCTATGTGAGTCATTTCTTTTGTAAAATTATAGTCCCACATTTTCACTTGGAGTCTCAAAACATTCTTATATAGCACTATAGAAGTATTGAGTTCAATTCCGGTTGAACCCCTATGGTTCAATGGTTCGGTGGTTTAACCCCGGTTTTGTCTGGTTTATCCTGGTTCTGTAGCAAGTCCAGTTCTAAGCTTGGACTAGACTAGTTGGACAACTGATTTTCGGTTCAACCGGTCAGTCTGGTCTGATTTTTAAAACCATCTCTCTCACTAGTGTAATATTAAAATTATTTTGATTCAAAAAATGTGAATCAATGTATAAACCTTCAAAACCTCTAGGCTTTGTTGTGAACATGATCGAAGGTCAGTTTAGATTGTGTATTGTGATGTTTTTGCGGATCATGCAGATTTATTTTATTTTATTTATTTTAAATAATCATAATTTGTTGTAGATGGGGTTAATTAGCTCTGTTTTTTTGATTTATTTATTTAATGGATTTACTTAGTCCCAAATTACATACTTTTGTAGGTTGAGATTAACTATTCTTTAAAGACTATAATGCATTTAGTTTAATGTTATCTTGATGTTATATTATAGTATCAGGATAAATAATTATTTGATTTGTGACGTGTAAATAACTTGTAAAAAATTATAAAAGTTATTTCTAAAATGTAATATCTAGATAACATAAAATAGCATTAAACCAAAATGCCTTTTAAATATTTTGGATAAAACAATGATTATTGAAATTTTGCATCTGAGTAATTAAGTGGACCTCACTCTAGATTTGGTCCGTTTGAGAGATTTTGAAAGACATCGATATGAGAAGTTTTTATACTTATCTATTTATGTGTGTGTATTTTCATCTTCAAAAACTATGTAACCAAAGCTTTGATATAACTTGTTGTGGTATATAAAGCTTCTTGAAGAGGCATCTATTTCAAACATTTAAACGTTCTAAATCATCTTATGGCAATGAAGATGATGCAATCGACTATAAACTACAAGCCTAGCTGTTCCTAAGTTGCTTGTTGCCTAGTTATTTCTTAGTAATTTGGCATTAGATGGAGTTCTCTTTTTGAGGTCAAGTTGCTTTCTCGAAGGAGTTAAAATACTATTATTGTAATAAACAAGAGATCTGAGGAGGGATTACCACAATTTGAAGAGGGATTAAAAGAATGGAGAAGGTAGATCTACAAATACCTTTCAAGCATCACCGCTTCAGTCATCGAAGGTCAATTTCTTGTAATGTCAACCATCAAATATATGGATGTGTGTTTGGCTTGTTAGATCATGGTATAAGTGGAAGACTTCGGAGCATTGTATCATATGGAAGGATAAAAAATTATTTTCAACTAATGTATCTGGTGACTTTGGAGGAGTTAGGATGTGCAATGATAGTATGCTGAAGATTGTTAACCGTGGAGATATCATGCTAAAGACTAGTGCCTTGGTTGTAAGCTGGGGCTAAGGCATCAGGCATGCTTGACATGTCCTCGTTCATCTCAACGCCAACTCTATGAGGACGTTGAATGAAGGATGGCATATCATTAGTTATGGCAAAGGTCAGCGGAATGCCAACGGTATTTTGATTGTAGCTTGATGAGTGAAATGTTGCTCTTTATACAAGCTGGATGTAGAATCTATTGTGATCCTCTCGCAGGAGCTACTTGAGAGGGAGTTGAAAAAATGTGGTACAAAAGGCTATGCCACATGAGCAAGAGAGGTATGAAAGTTCTTGAACGTTTAAGCCTCATGCCATCATTCAAAGGTGGGCTTGATCACTTTGTTGTCTTGTGGGGAAGCAGCATAAGAGTACTATTTGTGAAGCTACCTTCGAAAAGGAAGACGCCCCTTTGAAAAAGGTGCATTCTGATGTTTATGAAGCTAGTCATAGGTCATTTGGTGGAGCCTCCAACTTCATGGCGCTAATCGATGGTTACTTCAGAAGGACTTGAGTGCACTCCGTCAAATTGAGGAACGAGGTTTTTCACAAGTTCAAGGGATTTCAATTATCGATAGATAGGGAAACTAGGTCTTTAAATTGCCTACTTAGCAACAGTCGATGCAAGTGCATGGGAGTCTTCAACAGCAATTCCAAGGTCAGGCATGTGACATGAAAAGACTGTGCTAAAAGGCTCGCTTGAAAATGGCATTGTAAAGAGGATGAACTAGAGCCTAGTCAAAAGAGACCGAAGTTTGTTGTCACACTCTAAGTTGTTGAAGACATTTTGGGCCTTTACACTCATGACATTAGTATATCTCATCAATAAGTCACCTATAATGCTTCTTGGAGTTTAAAAAAAGATTTGAAGAGGCATGGAAATGTCTTATAAACACTTAGGAGTATTTGGGTGTCAAGCCTTTGTCCATGAAAGATGGAGGGTGAAGATAGATAAAATAAGGGAATGTGTCTTCCTTAGCTCCATAGACAAAGAATTTGAGTATAGATTGTGTGGGACTCGAGAATGAGGCACAACCCTTGATAGTCATCACAGAGGATGATGATGAAGAAAGCTTTCAGGAAGTTGGAAATCTCAGAGCTGAAATCAAAGAAATTCTCAAAGGAGAGGAAAAAGATGAAGTCTTCGAGAGTGTGTCTTCAATAATGCCCAAGGGCCTCGAGGAAGCCTTTGATAGTGTGACGTCTTTCAATGGGATAGCCACTAATGAGTTTATAATTCTGATTAATGCATGTGTACTTGAGAGTATTGAAACGATGTTGGAAGGCAAAGATGACAACAAATAGCAATAGGCTATGCAGGAAAAAATGGTTTTACTACGAGCTAGTAAAGTTACCCAAAGGTTAGAAAGCACTGATGAACAAGTTGATGTATAAGTTGAAAATGGAGAGAATTCTCAACCAAAATATAAGGCGAGACTCATCGTGACTAGCTTTGAACTGAAGCATGGGGCCACCTTCAAAGATATCTTCTCACTAGTGGTGAAGATGTTGTCAATTCAATGCTACCCTCGGTTTAGCTGCAAACCTTGATCTGGAGGCAAATAGTTGGGCTTCCTGACTATTCGCTTCGAAATCAAGGTTTGGGCCTTAATGCAACTTGAAGGCTTTGAACTGAAGAAGGAGCATCAAAGGAGCATCATACATACTGACTGAAAAAAAGGCTGTATGGTCTAAAGAAACCCCCCAATAATGGTATAAGAAGTTCAATTCATTTATGATTGAATATAGGTACTGAGGAACGGCCTTAGATCATTGTGTCTACATGATGAATGATTGAGATGAAGATTTCATGGCTCTAAAGTAGATTATTGTGTCATACGTCTTGGGAAAAAAACATCAAGGAACTAAATATTGACCTTAACAGAGCCTTTGACATGAAGGACTTTGTTTTAATGTAGATTTTGAGCATAACAATATAGCCTAGTGTATGCCTATGTACAAGGTTGGAAACAATTCATGTTGTTGGAGTTGTCAGTAGGTTTCTTTTCAATTTGAATAAAACACTAGGCAGTTATTAAATGGATCCTTCAATATCTCTGAGGTGCATCAAAGTTAGCTCTATGCTTCGAAAATGAGTAGTTGAAGTTTGTAAGCTACTCAAATGCAGATATGGTTATAAATGTGGATTCACTGAAGTTAACTTTAGGGTATTTAGTTACACTAAAATGGAGAGTTGTTACATGACTGTTGAAGCTGCAGAAGTGCATTGAAGTCTATTTCTTTCCACTGACAGTCAGACTGCTACTCCCTTCATGAAGAACTCATGCTTTCATTTGAGGTCAAAGCATATTGATGCCCACGATCTTTTTGGGTAAGGGACATGCTCGAAAAGAAATCATGTTGCTGAAGAAGTTCCAAACTAATGAAAATCCATCAGATGATGATGATAACAAGAGCTAAGCACGAAGTTTTCAGCAGTGTAGCAGATTTGGAACCCAGCTTATAAGTTGGAAGGGGGAGTTTGTTAGGGATATCTCCATATGAGCGTGAGGAGGATGTTGAGAATTTCATTTAAGAAAGATTCTCAAAAAAGGCATTGAATAAGTGTCATCAAGATTTTGACCAACATTTAAACCTCAATGGAGGTTTGAACCAATATTGTCTATCCTATAGGAGTTGAAGTTTCTTCGACAAGGTGTCAACGAAATTGTTTATAGAACATTTAGCTCAAGAGACTTGACGAGCTTCGTAAAGGCTAATGAACTCATTGTTTAGTAAAACATTGATTGAGCAGCAATCCTTAGCCAAGTGATACTTCACAAGAAAGATAAGGTATCGCAAGCTGTGTATGAGAGGAATAATCTCTGATTTGGTAGAAGCTAATTGTTCAATTATTTGTTAAGAAGTGATTTCCTTATTCAAGTTGGGAAGTCCATCACTAGTTTTAGAGAATCTCAAATAATTATGGAGAGTGATCATGTCGACTTGCCAAGCCATTGTGGAATGGCCATGTCATATCATAATTGCTGCTTAGAAGAGTGCCTTCAATTTAAATAGTGATGTGTAGGACCTTCTCAATAATTTTCTAGAGCAAACCATTGCTTCTCGTCATGAACAGTGTGGTATGTTTGGTTGATGCTTCTAAGTGGAGATTTTACTGAAGTCCACTAGTGGTCTAGGAAAGAGAGTATTATGAGATCTTTCATGAAGAGGCAAAGATCTGAGCGAGGATGTCCTTTTGAGGTCTGTTGTTGTTGTTGCTGAAGATGAATGAAGATATTCTCTCCTAGATAGCCTTATGGTTTAGACTCCAGTATCTCCTCGGTGATGCACTGGAAAGAGAACTACCTAAAATCAAATGCAATACTAAGCTAGCAAATGTAAGTTCTTAGACTTTCCATGTTCATCCTGTAAACTTCTATCTTCAAGTTGTATAAGTTTCTAGCTATTTCTTCAAGTTTTATGGAGTTGCCTTTTTTTTTCCTTATACTGCTGCACCATCAAAGACGTCAAAACTTTTTAGATTTATTGATTGAGAGATGGAAAACTCAAAGATAGTAAAATCCCTGGACTAAAATAAAAACCCCACCTATAAGATCTATTAGCTCAATTTTGGCTACCACAGTTGTCCATACAAAGAGAAAATATAAAGACTCATCAAACAGAGATAATCAAGGGAAAACACCTAAAAAGAGGTCAAGATTTATATAGGTCAACGAAAAATTAGGCTTACGTCTTCTGAGAACAACATCACTGGAAGCTTTTATTATATTTATTGAAAGATTAGAAGATAGAGGATGAAATACTCATAACAAAGGTTAAATTACTAGCTTTAGAGGTTCATGACTATAGTACTCTCAATTATTTTGTATTAATTTAAATCAATTAGGGTGTGTTTGTTTGTAAGGTTAAATTTAAGAAGGTTAAAATTAAATTTGAATATGGATATTTTTTTATTGAAAGTTGTGAATGATGTGAAATAAAGTTAGTTATTATATTGGGATATGTGAGGGATGTGATATAAAGTTAGTTATTATGTTGGAATATGTGAGGGATGTGATATAAGTTAGTTATTATTTTAGTAATATGTGTAGGATGTGAAATAAATTTAATTTTTAATATTAAATTTTATGTGTGATGTGATATGCCTGGTTAAAATTAAACCAGGTTAATTTTAAACTCCTAGGCAACCAGGGCCTTAAAGGTTAATAGTAATTAGGTTCATCTAGTTTTCAAATTAATTCTATAGTTTGAGTAACGTACAAATAGGTCATTTAGTATTAACAAAGGCACCCAATAACCAATTTTTTTTAACTACTAGACCAGATTGGATATTATGTTTATTTAAAGTATTGATATAGTTTTAATATTAATCAAACTAATCTACTAATTAGAGAAAATGTTATTCATTATGTCCCTTTATTAATATCAATGAAGTTATTTGTATGTTGTCTCAGACTAGAGTATTGACTTAGTTAATTTGAAAACTAGATGGACTTAATTGCACATAAACTCAAACTACAACAATAACAACAACAACAACAACCAAGCCTTAATCCCACTAGGTGGGGTTGGCTACATGAATCGTTTGTTTCCATTGCGCTCTATCAGTTACCAAATTCTTATCTTATTAGGGCCTGTTTGGCGCGAGGACCAAATCAAAACCAAAGTGATACTAATTTAAAAAATAACAATAATAATAATAAATAAATTTTTTTAATTATTCTACACAAATTCTAATATAAAAAAATATTATTTTACTTCACATACTCAATAATTTTTAATAAAAATATATACTTTATTTCACATCCTAGACTAAAATATTTGAATTGAGTATTTTGATCTAGGATGTAAAATAAAATTAATTTTTTTATTGAAAATTATTGAGTATGTGAAGTAAAATAATAATTTTTTTATATTAGAATTTGTGTAGAATGATTAAAAATATTTATTTATTATTATTATTATTGTTTTTTAAATTAGTATCATTTTGGTCTTGATTTGGTCCTGATTTAGTCCTTGCGCCAAACAGGGCCTAAGTTTAAGTAATTAAGATCACATAGACTCAAACTAGAGAGACCTAATTGCTATTAACTTATCAATAAATAATATTTTGATGTTAAATCATTCAGTCTGTGTTTCACATGCCTGGGTCATCTAAGCCTTGTTATTTTGATACTATCTTTTATAATAATCTGAAAAATTAACCTTAATAAGACAATTAAGCCACGAGGACAAGCTAGCTTAAGAATGTTCAGATAGATATATAAGATAAAAGACTCCATGCTAGTGTACATGTCACTGTACCTCAACATAATGAATTCAGGCATACATTTCACCATATATATCCAAGTTTCATGAAGCAAATATCATAGCAAGTCTTCACTTTTTTACACCCATCCGCTTCTTTACAAAACGTGATAATGCAGATTCTTTTTGCTTCCCTTTGCCTGTAAGAATATTCATATATAAAGTTATTTGGATATGTAAAATCTAAGTGTAACATATCAGGAAATTTTACTACACTATTTATGTCACCATTGGGTCATTGAGGTTTAGTCATCTTTTCACATTGGTCTAAGTTTTTTGAAATGTTTCATGTAGATCCTTTCCTAACATTTTTCTCTGGTTTCACACAGGCCCTGAGTTTCTAAATTTATTTCAATATGGAAAGACCTGATCAACAACATCAGGGACCCGTGTGAAAATGAATAAAAAAATATAGGTTTTTATGAAAATTGGCTGAACTTCAATGATCAAAATATATTTACCCTATATAATATACCCCAGTTGGAGTGCCGTCAGCTGCTGGCGAGAATGATGGCTGTTGGGATCCATCACATGGACTTGCAGAGAATTTCTGGAGTCGAAGGTAGGCATGACCTCATACTCAGTGCTGCTTGATGGCAAAATGTTCATGTGCTGATGCTGCTGTGCTCTTTCGTTATCAGCAATCTGCATCATGAACCCATTAAAAACTTAGTTTTCAGTTACGTTATGTTTTTATTAATTAGAAAAGAAAATTTCTTGGTGGTTTCGTGGGGTCTATGATCTTTTCATCTTGGTTGATGAACTTTGAATAGTTTCAGTTTAATCTTTATTTTCATTTTTGCAAGGGTTTTTTTGAATTTCTCTGATTTGTTACTTTTGTCCCATTTTTTATGCTATTGTTTGAGTTCTTGTTGAATATAACACTTGTTGAGAAACATGAGAATTTTCTACAACTTTTTGATGACACCAAGGCATAGAAGTGCGGAAACAGAGAAGACCTTTCTTGCAATATTCTTGCAGAAATACAAATGGACTACTAATTAGCAAAACTTTAATGTGCGAACACTACTTTCATAGTTGTCATTGAGTTAAAAATGGTTCGAGTTTCTGTGGCCTATAACTTTTACGCTCCGGATGGTTTGGGTTTCTTCTGAAGACTTTAGAAGGCCAAACTCTTTGTGGATTGTTGATGCCTTCACCACCAAACTCATCGATAGTGAGAGTGCTCTCTTTTTCTCTATGAATCTTTTAAATGATACTCTTCTCTGCCTGTACTTGCCTTACCATTGATGATGTACCCACTCATACATAAACCCCGCCCACTTCATTCCTATACACAGAAGTACGTCGCTCTTAAATCCAAAGACCTTTTCTTGAAGAACTCCCTACTTCAAGGTTTCCTCGTCCAACCTTGTTAAAACATTTGTTTGACAATGGTTCATTAATGCTTAGTGATTGCTGAAATTTTGACAAGTCTTCGGTTATGCCTTCGACGCAACATTGTCAAAGTTTAATGATATGCTTTGCATCTTGTTCAAGTGCTTAAAAATTGATCTTGTTCCTTCAGCTTAATGTTGACGAGCTTTTTTATTACAAAATTTTTGTTTGCTTTCCTGAACTCTTCAACTGCTTCTACAATGGGTGAATTGCCTGCATTTTTGATACAAGGTGAAGGCAATACCGTGTAGCCATATCTGAATAATAGTAGCTAGCTTTTCTTCCAAGGTGTACCACTCTTTTAAGTTTTATGTCTACTGGCTCCTCCTCTAAGGTCCTTTCACGTAGGAAAATCTGAGATTCCGCACTTCTAGATGCTATGCCTTTCACTATTATAGTCTCGGATGCTCTGTCCTTCACTATTACAATCTCAGATGCTTTGTCTTTCACTATTATTGTCTCGGATGTCATCTATCTTTTATTATTACTGCCTCATATGCTTTATTTTTTTACTTTTACTTTCCATCGCTTTGAAGATCAATCCGATTGCAATGAAATATTATCTAGAGATGTTCAAAACTCAATTTGAATATCTTTTAATAACTCTTTCGTTTGTGGCTCCCAATAAAATTCTAATTCATTATTCCTAGTGTTTATCTCTGTTAAACTATCATCATACACTATGATACGATCATTGCAAATATATTTGTGATTATAGCGCTTTTTATAAACTGATAATAATTCAGAAAGATTTCTCTTTTGATCATAGTCCCAAGAATATCTAAAAACTTTTTTTGTTGGAAACTTTTCTCTTGTTCTCTGTCAAGTCATTCTGAAGGTTAGATAAACTAAATATTCATAGGATTCAACAAAAGCTAATATAATTTTGAATTTTAGAATTCTTTCTTCTGTAGTATATATAACAGTCTTAATTATTTGAGGAAGTTTCTTCCATTCTTTGTAATAATGAGTGTCAATAATAATTCTTCGTACAATTTTGAGTTCTATAGGTCTTTTCATATTTGTTTCGAATGCAACAAATATCCCCTGCCTTCCATCTGGCAGAGTGATTAATTATTTTTTTAATAAATATGATAGAGTTTTATTCTCATATATGTTATCAAGGATCCGATTTTGAAGATCCTTGAGTAATAGTGTTATTCAAGCACTCCCTTCTCTTTGCTTTCTCCATATGAGGGGAGTTTATATTTTTGAATTTGTATATAATCTCCAATATAGGATATAAATCATTATATTATTCTGGCTGAAATTCTTCACAACGCTGAAGAAGATATTTGAAGATTTCTCTTCATGTTGAAGCTTCTTTGTAATATTATGAAGAGAAATTTCTATATTATAGATGTATGATATTCGAATAATATCTATTAGGGAGGAGTTATGCTGTAACCTTCCTATTATCTTTCATAGGCTATTTATCATATTATATGTCTTTGAAAACATGGAAATATTTGACTTATAGTTACTTGCTATTCCCATTAGGGTCGATATTACATTCTGATTATATTTATCAAGAAAGTCAATATTTATTTTTCTCTGTTTGAAAGTTATATCTCCTTTATATGTCTTAAGTAAAGGTATATTATAGACTGATGTCTTTCCTCTTCATGTATTGGTCATTCTTCCTGCAATTACATGAGAAAAATATTATATATATTTTCTCTAAAAAGAAAATCAGCTAGAACATTAATGAATCCAAGATTAAAGAAAATTTCATAATAATATTTGTCTAGTTGTAATAACCATTTTATTTTCCGACTATTATTGTCATATTTTTTATTTTTTATATAATAAAATATTTTTTTGTTATTAGTTATTATATGAAACTTAGTAGGTAACAATCGAAATTTAAAGTATTTAATGGACTTTAAAATAGCTATGAATTATTTTTCATGCATGGAATAATTTATTTCTGGTTTTGTGAAATTTTCTAAAATATATTTAACAATTTTTTTTGTATTTGTTACTAATACTCTTGTCCAATAAAAATTACTAGCATCAGTATAAAATATTAATTTATCTTCTGATTTGAGAATTATTATTTTAAGTATTTTATTAATTAATATTTTAAGATATTTAATTTTTCTCTTTTCGTTTTCGTTTAATTTTATTTTTATTTTATTAGTTTCTTATCTAGATTTTATTTTTTCTTTATCTCTTTTATATTGTTTATTAATATTATTTATTTTTTCTTGTAAATATTTAGTGTGTTGACTTAGTTTAGGTAAATATTTTCTCTTATAGTTTAATATGCTTAGAAAATTTTGTTATTGTTTTAAAGTTTCGAATGTATTAGGAAATATTTTAATTTTAATAATTATATATTCTTGTAATGTTATTTCTCCTTGATCAATAATTTTTTTCTAATTATTTAATTTTTTATTTACATAATTCTATTTTATTTCTTCCTAAAATAATATCATATTTTATAAATAAATTTTTTACTACTTTTATATGTTGAAGATGTTCTTCATAGTTTGAAGAAAAGACATGTATATCATCAATATATACCATAATAAATTTAGGGGTAATTCTACTTAGGCTCCTGAGGTTTATTCGACTTGGCACGCTGGTCCACAATTCTGAAAACATGTCAAACAGGTCCCAAAAAATTTACTGAATAGATCATTGTGGTCCTTAATATTTATAAAAAGCTTCCAATAAGGTCCAATTAAATATTTTTCGCTAAACATTTCGTTAAATTAAAATTCTAATTTAAAAATTATAAATTTTTTTATGTGAAATTATAATTGTAACCCTTAGGTTTACTCGCACACATCGTGCTGCCTCGCACGCCTGCGTCGTCATTCGCGTGACTGGCAGCACGCGGACGCCCGCAATTAGAAAACTTTAATGGCGGAAATCAGAAATATGGAGGAGTAAGAAAGGTATTTTTATAATTTTATCAGCATTTAACGGATACTGTAAAAAAGGACCGCAATGACCTATTTAGTAAGTTTTGGGATCTGTCTGGCATGTTTTTAAAATTATGGACTTATGTGACAAGTCGAGTAAACCTCAGGGGCCTAAGTGAATTACCCCATAAATTTATCACATGAGAAAAATATAAAGTTCCATTTTTGGAATATTTACGGCGTATTTTTTAATCTGAATGGCATTACTTTTCAGTGTAATTGCTAGAAAATACAGTTAATTCTTTCCATTTTTTGTCCTTTAATTTAATTTATCAAAATCTTAATTTAACGTCAAATTTGCTAAACTATTTTGACCTGCTAGTATTTTTTAATATATTTTCAATACTAAGAATAAAGAATTCACCGAAATTATTAAAATTATTGGTGAATCAAGTCCTGCTCTACAATTTATTTTTATTGTGATCTGAATACATTTTAAGTGTAGATATTTTATTTTATCTGTATTTTTTATTTTTTAATATTTTTTAATTTTATTCTTTGCGATTATTTGTAGTCTGGTTGTTGTCGTAGGTTCTTCTAAGCTATCCGTATTTCCTTCAAAATATGCTACAAAATGCATTATTCTTTTAGTTAAAGTTATTCTTTTTTTTTAGTATTATTTTTTAATATAATTTATTATCAAATATAAATTATTCATTATATTCATTATTTATTGAATTAATTATTTTTTCTATTTTTTTTTATTACTGTCTTCTTTTCTTAACATAAGTATGTAGTTTATATATATATATATTTTTTTTTTCTTCTTCAGAATCTGAAGTTATTTGAGAGAATAATTCTGTATTATCAGATTCGTTTTCTGTTTTTAGTTCATTTTCTAAATTTTCTGTGTCTTCTATTGAAGATATTTCATATTCTATTTTGGATAAACTAGATAAATCTATTTCTTGTAGAATATCATAATATTTTTCTGTCATTTGAAATTATTGTTCTTCTTTTTTTTATATTTTTTTTTATAATTATTAACATAATATTTTTCTTCTCTGCATTTAAAATATCTGCATAGTTTTTTTTTTTAAGTCTGATTTTCTTTTAAAATATTTTTTTTATATATTTGTTTTGATTTAAATCGTAAGTTATATATTCTTTTAGATTTTATTTAATGTTTATTTAGTTTTCAGTGTCTTTTTTTTCAAAATTTTTTTTTATATAGTTTTTTGTATTTTTATTTATGTCCATTATGTTTGCTGCGCGGAGGTGTTATTTCAGATTTATCTTAAGAAATATTTAAGCAAACATGAAAGTTAAAATTATTAGAAAATTAAAATATGAATCTAAATAACTTACAGATTAAAAGCAGGATAACTTGGCTCTGATACTAATTTTCTTCACCACAATAAGAACAGATATGAACTCCGAATTAGAATATGCAAGAGATTTTATTTCAAGAAGAAATAAAGCTTACAAATGAATTTCAGATGAATGCTTTTAAATTTTCTTCACCACAATAAGAACAGATACGAACTCCAAATTAGAATATGAAAGAGAGATTTTATTTCAAGAAGGAAGAGAGTTTATAGATGGATTTCCTTCAACAAGTCGAGGCTCACCCATTTATAAAATGTTTTTCAAAGCATATTATCAGTACAATTGCAGTATTTTTACTATTGTTATAGTACTGCTACAGTTCTTACTATTACACATTAGATGTCTATCTTTCATTATTATAACTATTTTTTTATTTTTTAATTACTTAATAAGTAATTATTAATTAATTAGTTAAATATTAATTAACAATTAACTATTTTATAAATATTTTTATTAATTTAACTTAATTAATTAATTAATTATTAATTAGTCAATTACTGAACAATTGAGTAAAATTTTTATTAATATTATTACTTAATTAACTATTTAATCAATTGTTATTATTAATTATTTAAAACTTAATAAATTACTTACTTAATTAATTAACATTTAACTATTTAATAATTCTTTAATTATGTTACATATTATTACTATTTTGTTAATTATTTATTACATAGTTATTTAAATAATTAAATAATAATTAATTAACTTATTTTTAAAAATTTAAATTTTAAAATTAGTTATTTCTTATCTATTGAACTTATTAATTAATTTCTTACCATTTGTTCCAACTTATTTGGTTGTATAGTGTTTCATTATATGTAGATATTCATTATATTATTACTTTTTTTGAGTATTACAATTAATTAACTGTTTTCTTGCTTGCTGAATAACAGATGTTACCATTTTTTTATTAAATCATATTCAAATATATTATATCGTTGATCAAACAGCAAACTCATCTGCTTATGCTATTTATTTCAGTGATAACTTAATATTTATGGATGATGAATTTTCGAATTATGTAGTGGTCACGCTAAGATTCTGAAATTTAAATTTGGTGACATTAATTGATCTGAAAAATAAAATATATCGAGCAATACATCTCGATTTGAACAATCACGATATAAAAATATTGTGTGTAAATATCCAGAAGAAATAAGATATATCAAAGATGATAAAAAATGCGAGATTATGTTAGAGCGTGCGTCACAAACGATTAATACTCTACATTGAAGCATATCACTTATTGGTATTTCATTGCATATAAATGAGGAATAAATTTATTTCAGACATACTCAAGAAAGTTCCCTTATCTCAGTTACACAAGGACTATCAAATATATATTTTTCCTCACAGTCTGAAAAACCATCTTATTCTAATATACCATAAGTTTTTTTTTACTAAATATATTTTTTAAGTATATTGTTAAGTATATTTTATTATGTGAATTCATTTAAATTATTAATACTTGTACTCCATCCTCATGTTATAATGTGCAAGCCGATGATGCTAATAATAAGGAAGATGAAGATTACCAGTCAATGTACAGTGGTAGTCCAACTCAATCTAAAAGAGTATCGGACTTTAGTGAGGATAAACTTAATGAGAATGAGCATGTTCAGAGAGAGCAGGATGTTGATACTCTTCTGTGTAATTTTATTGCAGCAGATTTAACATGAGTGTAACAATCTGAATCAAGCAATGCTTACATTCAGTTTGCTGCAAATATACAAGAGTGAGATGTAGAGATTGACAACGATGCTTATGTTGATAGGCTAGATAAGCATTTAAATTTTTGAGAGCTACATTTTTAGGTAAACACTACATTTTATTTAAAATGAGAGTTATAGTGTTCATTGAGTGATTGGGCAATCCGTAATCATGTGCAACCTAAAAAGATAGCATCAAATAAATAAAAAATAATTTTAATATGTACACATACTGTGGATAAGTCCACTTCATGTAAATGACATTTACATGTAGTTGTCACCAAGAGATACGGCAGTGCATGAAAGATATCTACTCTTGGTGAGCTGCTAACTATTTTAATCCAAAACCCAGCGAGGACCACCATCAATGCATGTCCAGATTCATTACTCGCTTAGTAGAACCAGGTATGCGAGCTCAAATTGACATGCGCCCAAGTGACATCATGTCATGGGTAAATGCAAAGTACAATATTAAAATCAGTTAGATGAAAGCTTGGGATGCTCGAAAGAAGGCTATCAAAGCTATATTTAGTGGTCGGGAAAAATCATATAGAAATTTGTCGACATCCAAAAATCTCAAATAAATAGGTTCCAACGATTGTTTTAGCGTTTTGGTCCATCTATTGAAGGATGAAATTCTGTCGGTCAATATTGAGTATAGATGGAACGCTTCTTCTAGGTAAATATCGTGGTACTTTATTAATTATTGAAGGCATAGACGCTAACAATGGTATTTTTCATTTGTATTTACTACGATGGAGTCAGAAAGTAATGACTCTTGGGAGTGATTTCTAACTATAATATGCGACACAAAAAAATCTGTGAATTATTAACGATAAGCAGTCTAGTTTACTATGAGGCATAGCATCTGTCTTACCTCATGCTGCGCATTGACATTGTTTCCATCACTTGAGAGAAAATTTCAGAAAAATTTACATATTATAGGTATTCAGGCAGTTGAGTCTATGCGTGATAAGATGTGTAGTACGAGCAACACTGATGTATGAGATAGTTTTGTTCAGCATATACAAGAAATTATTGTACATCCGGATGCTCATAAGTGGCTTGAAGACAAGATTTGAAAAATAAACATTGATTCATGATGAAAGTTTCAGATACGATATTATGACTACAAACGCATCTGAATGTTTTAATGATGTTCTAAAGTATGCGCGTGGACTGCCCATTCAAGCACTTATTTGTGCAATGTATTTACACAGTGAGTCTGTTTCTGAAACAGCAGAACGCTATTGATTGGGAGTCTGAAGCTGTCACCTTATGTACCAAGGGTGCAAGTAATATTACAAAAGCATGTAGAGGAAGGTGAATTATGTGCATTTTTCATAAAGATAAATTTCAATGAATGTAAAGTTGATGATTATATTTCTGGGAAGCTGACAGTAACCTATTCTTCTGATGGTAACTATTACTGTATACCCTTGCGTATTCTTATTTATCATCTGTCGTGCCCTTAGATTGATACACGTAGATCACAACCCAGTGGTGCCATACTACTATAATATAGAAAGCTATAATAATACCTACTTTCCTCAATTTCACATAATTCTTTATATGTGATGTTGGGTCGCATTTGATGAAGCTCGTGGCATTATTGAACTTAAGATACCGTTGCATGTAATAAGGCTTGGTCGACCACATACACATTGTATAAGAAACATAATGGGTGAGCAGAGGGGTGATCCGAGCAGAACTTGTAGCGTATGTCATTTAGTTGGACATAACAAATTCACATATCCTCAAAATTTCAAAAATTTAAGGTAATCATGTGATTTTTTTTATATTATAGTTTGGTAAAAAATTATTTCTTTCTGATGTACAGTTGATATGGCACGAGGATGAGAGCGTGACGGTAGGGGTGCGATGGAAAATGACCTTCCCCTAGTTATTCATCCCTCGTTGGAGCACTTACGTGGGAGGCATCGTGCTGCATATCTGGACCTGTCCTAATTACTCCACCCTGGTAGCCACCTGCTTATGCTACAAGAATGACATGTTACATGTCATACATTTATAGATGCATTAAATATTACTGGTGTAGTCAACATTAAGCATCTTAGCTATATTAGATTATACCATCTTTTAATTACTGCAGGAGATAAATAATTTTTTTATTGCTTTTTTTTTCTAAAGATTTTAAAAGGCGAATCTCCTTCTGTATTGTTGGATGTCTTCATTGTGTGATCTCACCATCGATGATAAAATCCAATAGCTCTATGTGTGCTTATTTGCACCATTGAAGATCATTGGATTCCCTCCTAATGTGGGTTGGCTTGAAGTCACCTTTAATGGGTTATTTAGATCTAGAGAAATGGTAAAAATCAGATATTTGATAAGGGATTTCACAAGAGTAAATATTGCTTCAGACATTTTAATTTATGTGATAATAGTAAAAGACTTTTTGTGGGAGAAAGATTGTCCCCTTCCTTGTGACTTTTGGATACTCTTAGAACAGGATCACATATGATGCACTTTTTTGTACTTTTATTTTAATTAATATAAAATTTACATCACACCTCCAGAAAAGATAGCTCAGCCTATCTACCTTTATCTTCTCCTTCATTCTATTTCTCTTTCTCCCGTGCCTTTTTAGGCTATTTATAACATTATAATTAATGAATATTCTTTTATTAAAAAAATAATAATGATTAAGATTAAAGTAATAAAATTACCTTTTCTCTGTTGAATTTTTTGATTTTGATGATCACAATTAATTTAATCGTTATAAACTAATTTTTTTATTTAGTATGTTAACAGGTTATATTATTTTAACTGGGGGTTTTATCTCAATTAAAGTCCAGAGAAAAGCAGAATCTCATTCGAATTTTATTATTATTATTTTTAAAATAATTATGTGAGAATGTGCATATTTGCTAAGGTTTTTACTCAGTTTTTTCATTTGGTTTTCTAGTTAAGAAAATCTTATTCACCTTCGTATTTTTCGTGTTTGATTGTTTAAGCAAAAACTTTATCAACCTATTCATGTTAAGTAATTTAAATTGAGAGCGTAGCTCACTCAATCTATTGATTTAAGTTTGAAGCTTAATTCAAAACTCACTACTTATCATATATTAGGTTAGAAGTTAGTTTAGCTTAACACAATCTCATACCTATGACAGATGCCTACATGGCCACTTGATATTTACTCTTCTATTTTAGTATGTGGCAGCTCATAACCTATTGAATAATACCTATGTATTATCCAAATTGATTTATAAGCCACATCAATTTAAATCAAGAGCTATCATTCCATTCCTTTGTAATTTGTGTTTTATTTTTCCCATAATCTCTTGGCTTATGTTTTGACCGTTTGCAGCTTACCTTTTTGAATAGCTTATTTTTTTTTTCTTTTGTGTGATGGCTATCATGTTAAAGTATTGAGGCATGCTATTTATTTTTTTTTTTATTTTTTTTATTTTTACCCACTCAGCTTTGTCTCTTTTGTGTTGGCTAAGTGTTATATGGCTTCAAACACAAAAGATAAAAGTGTGGTTTTTCCTCTCCTCTCCAACGAAAAATTCTGTTATATGACTATTTTTTGTTTGATTGAATACTATATATATATATATATATATATGATTTTTTTTTGATAATACTCTGGTTTTTTCTTTTGAACTACAACAACTCACCTTCTCCAAAAAGGCTCTCACTCGATTTTAACTCTCCTAAGGTATATTTGAAAAACTTTTGAAGGAGATCTCAAAGAAGAAGATTGTGGTGTTTCTCAAGTGAAAAGAAGCTGAATTCTTTCCTGGTTCTTTCTTTTCCAGCTTCTGAAATTTACCCCTATTACTGTTTTGCATTTGTTTTGCTGTGAATCTTGGTTTGTCAAGCTATTACTTGTTGAAATTCACCAAAACTCTCAGTTTCTACTTAATCTTCTTGATTATTATTGAAGGTTCACATTGTATCATTCTCTTTTAAGCTTCTAAATTGATTTTGCTCACGAGCTATTTTCTGGATTTATTCAAGTATTTTCTTAGCTAATTTGCATGTGCATAGAGTATCTCATTGTAATATTCATTCTTGTGTATGTATTGTAATTTAAGCTAGCAAGTCTAATAAAATCTATCTTTCTTTTCTCTTTCTCCCTAGTGGAGGCTTGTAGGTTTGCTCAGTTTTAGTTTTTGCAAAAAGCCGTAGGATTGTAGGTTTGCTCGGCTTTAGTTCCTGCAAAAAGCTGTAGGATTGGCTTTGGTTCCTGCAAAAAGCTGTAGGATTGGCTTTGGTTCCTGGAAAAAGTCATAGGGTTATACCGGGTTTGTTCAGCCTTGGTTCCTGTAAAAAACTAGGGTTATAATGATATTCTCATTCGAGGTACGTGAGGAGTGGACTAGGCGGGAAGTCGAACCACTATAAATTCTTTGTGCCTTCTGTGTTCTATCTCTTAAAATATAAATTAAACCAATATACTTTTCTATAAATCAAAATTTGAATCTAAACAAAATTTTATATTTCTTGTATAAGTTTTACTCTAATGCATAAATCTAAAATTTGTTGTTGTTCGCTCTGCTCTGTTGTAATTGTTAAGTTTTTGTGCAGAGTCTAATTTCTCAATTTGACCTCATGTTCTGGTGGTGCCTTTTGTTCAGCAAACTTATTTGTAAAATCAATCTTCAAAATTAAATAAAATATTTTTTAAATTTATTATTTAAATTTATTTTAAAATTTTATTATTCTAAATTCACCCGATCTTGAGAAGCCTAGGCCAACATTCTCTAAGCTCTCTCATTAAGCATTGTTTAGAATTATCTCCAAATCACTTATAGCATATATTATGCATGATATAAATAAAATCATAGAAGGGGGAAGGACAAATTTGAAATAATATCTCAACTTCATATAATAAAGTATAAATATTTAAATTTACGACCATCATGAAAAAGCCGAGACTTTACCTACAAATTAATAAATAAGGGTAATTTCATCTAGGCTCCTAAGGTTTACTTACTTGAACACAAAAGTCTATAAATCTCAAAATATATCGTTCAGGTCCACAAAAAAATTACATGGGACATCGTGGTTCCTCCGTGATAGAATTTATTATGTATTATAAAAATGATAAAAATATCCTTCCTTAATCTATTAATTTTAAAATATGCCATNCGACGGCAATGCGCTGCCGACCGTCGGCACTCGAGGCCGCGCGCAGTCTTCCTGTTTGCGAACGCACTGCGCGTGGGTAAAATAGTAATTTAAAAAATATTTAATTGAATTTAATTTTATTTTTTTATAAAATAATAATATTTTAAATAGATCTAATCGGAAGCTTTTTAAAAATAACTAGAACCCGGATGAACTATATAGTAATTATTGTGGACCTGGATGACCTGTTTTGACGTGTGTAGATTTGAACAGTAAATTAGATAAACTTCTGGGACTTAAGTGGAATTACTCTTAGTAAATAATTTACCCTTTTTAGAATAAGATTGATCGGCATTTGGGTGGGGTTACAATGAAGAAGTAAGTGAGATTCAGATCAGATCGGCCTCATTACTGCTATGCACAATTTATTTATTAAATTCTTTAAAACAAACCTTATTACGCAGGTACATGTAGTCATTGTTTAGTTCCACATCCTACAAAAAAAAAATGTAAACATCATATATGTATGTGTATTTATATATTTATGCATTTATTTACATATTTACTATATATATAGTTATTTAAATTTTAGAAGTATATATATATATATATATATATATGTAATTATAAGCAATGGATATAGCATCTTATAATTAGTACAATTTCTTACCCTTTTCTGCAAATACTCGATCTCAGCGTACAGAAGCTCATTCTACAAGAGTGAATAACAATTAGTTTTGAAAATCTTTAGAGAACTCATCTAAAACTTCACTTTCCATCGCTGCACCAATCAATAATATAACTTTTTCCTCTGAAGATCATAAACTGCCTCAAATTAAGCTGTTAAAATTATAAATTATATATATATATATATATATATATA
>JAEMOT010003763.1:439593-451076 GCA_019297695.1 Apostasia ramifera | reverse complement strand
ATATATATATATATATATATATATATATATTTTTATAGTGCTATATAAAATCTTATGTATAGATATAATGTTACTTGATGGATTGGTAAATGCAGATCTTGAAACTAGAACAATAATTTGAACTTTCACATTGGCTTATGTACGTTGACGTGAAATGTAGTCACATAAAAAACTGAATGAAAATAGACGGTCAAATTTTTTTTTGTGAAAACTAATATTAATACAGAAAAAACATGATGCTATTCAATATTGATGATATTTATTTTGATATATATCCATTACCTTTATCAGAGTATGAAATAGCTATATAGATCGATCATTTACAAATGGGATGCCAATGGCTTACGTACACTGAAGTAGTTGCTGCCTTCTTAAGGGCTAAGCTTTAGCTTTAGCTTGTTGTAGAGAGATGTGAGATGGGAGAGGATATATGCGATTGTTAGAGGCTGATTATAATTAAGGTCAGAGGGAGAGAGAATTCTTTCTGTTCTGTCGTGCTAGCCACTGTAATTAATTATATATATAGGGCTGGGTACGTTTTATGATCATAATCTTTGATAACTACTAGCCCATGCCTGCATTAGATAATGGATATTCTATCAATTTTCTAGACGATAGAGTGATGCGTGCGTTCACTTATTATGGGGACTTGGTCGCATTATGGGACGTCAAGAGATTTGTGGTGGATTAATGAAGGCACATTGATTAATGGTTGTTGTCACCTTTTTTTCGATAAAAAATCTTCAATAATTAGACCATTTCAATGGTTCACTATATCAAAACAATATGCAAATTATGGTTCACTATATCAATCGTGTTTATTTAGGAGATATATAAGAAAATTAGAATTTACAAACACCATCTCAATTCAGTTTGTAAGAGAATCATAAAAATAAAGAGTAATTTTATTCAGGCTCTTGAGATAAATCATCTATTTCACATAGATTCACAGAAATATAAATTAACGTATCATTTGGGCCTCTCTTATCTAATTTTTTTTCACGAATTCTTTTTGATGAATTTTATTAGGTTTCTATTTTAAAAAATAAAAATATTATATGTTTAAGTATTGAAAATTACTATTATATAGATAGAAGAGAAGAAGAAAAAATTGAGTTTATGATAGCAATTGAAAATATTTTCATATATTTTCAATACTTAAATATGTATTTTAAATTTTTTAAAATAACAACTTAATTAACAATCAAACTTGTGTAAGCATGTATTTAACTATTTATTAATTATAAATCGTGGCTCCATATGGACTCATAGTACTTAAATAATTTTTTTTTTTCTTACGAGAGTGTGTGTATATAATTAAATAGATTATATATGATATATAGATACAGATATAATTAATACATATATTCACTGAACAATATATAGTGGTACTACACAAAATATGTATATATATGCAATATTAATTTTATATTGTCTACACAAATTAATCCATGCATATAAATCTGCAGTCTAATTAAAATTAAAAAAATCCTCTTAATTAAAAGCCCATTTTGACTTGTGGCTGAGTTGCTTAATTTTACTTCACTAATGCCAGGCGCACTAGCTAGTTATAAGTTTGGGTTTTTTTTTCTGAAAGATTATCATAGGTTTGGGCATGCATGATTAATTTTATGGATGAGAAATAGAGTGAATAAGAATGTATAATAAAGTTGATTTACTTATTACGAAATGTGTAGAGTGTAAAGTGATTGCACAATATTAAAACTTATAATCTTTCATGAAATATAAATATTTTTAATTATTTTTATAAATTAAAAATAGTTTTAATTATGAAAATCTTTTTTTTTTTCATGTCTTTTTTAGTTATTTATGAAATGAGCCAAGAGACGAGAAACACAAAGGACATGCATTATTAGTTCATTCTTGCAGCAGCTGGCAAATATGATGCTACCACATCATGACTTTCTATTCTCATCCAACTCTTGGCTTCATGTATAGAAAATGCCAGTTCTATTCTAGGCTGGAGGCCATCTAATTAATGTAACATTTGACAAGGCCCAGATCATTTCATCAGAAGTGAAAGATCTTTGGGTCAATATATATTTTGCTGAAGGACAACCTTCAGGGCAATTGCTAGATTCAAATTTACCATTCTCTGTCATATATATTCAACTTGAGTATATAATACTACAAAGAAATATATTACCAGCGTCGCCTGAAACTGACGCTATTAATGGCCAGGCCGACGGTGATGTTTTTAGCGACGGTTTACTGACACCGCACTACCTGACAGTTGAAAAGGCGGTGCTGATAATGTTGCCTAATTCTAAACCGATGCTTATAAAAAGCCGACACTGAAATTTTATATTAGCATCGGTTAAGGACTGACGCTGATATGGACTATCAGCGTCATACCCGTCGGTGACGCTAATGAGGACGTCGCCAGCCCGATGCTAATGAGGACGTCGCCAGCCCGACGCTAATGAGACCATCAGCGTCATCCTTGTAGGCAATGCTAATGACAGGGGACTGAAAGTAAAACAAATGACAATACAAAAAGTCTAATCATACTCAATTCAAGCAAAATACACAAGATCACTTGTCCACAATATGATCACAATATAGACTGAAAGTAAAACAAATGACAGGGGACATGACTTATGATGACGGTGGTGGCTGAGGTGTGAACACAAAACCCTAAGATGTAAAAGCTTGCATGAACTGGTCAAACTTCTCTTGGAGTTGCTGGGTGAGTTGACGTTGTGTTTGAAGTTCTTGCTCAACGGATTGAGTATGTTGCTGCTGCTCCTCAAGCTCTTGCTCAATAGATCAGAACCTTTCAAGGTCAACAGAGGATTGGGATGAGCTACTACCAGCACTACTTAGGACAGTTGATGGGTGCTCATAGTGGCCAAATCCATACAATTGACCCTTTTGAGGGCCAGCAGTCGCCTTGCACCAAGCTTGAGGATGAAAAGCAGGTGGCAGAGTGGGATTGTTATCTTGATCACGACATTTTCCTGCAAGGATCGATGGCCAAGTAATGCTCCTAAATTTATTAAAAAATTAAAATAATAAATATCAAATATATTTTATATTGATAGATTTAAAATATATATTTTAAACTTATTATATGGACAGCCTTAGATTTGTTATCAACAAAGTCTCCCTTGCCCTTCTCATCATTGTGGGTTCATTGAAATAGCTCAGATTGTGTTGGCATCCGACCCAGTTCACGCTCCTACAAATTTAATCAATACTAATTATCATGTAATTATAAAAAATAAGTAAAATTTTTTGTAATCAACATTTACTTACCAATACCAATCTATGCTGTGAAATGGGAATGGAGCCTACCGTATGCTTCACCATCGACCCACTATGCTCAGTTCGTCTATTTACAGAAGCTTTCTGTGATCGAGCTCTCCACTTTTCTTGACTCCATTTGGTGATCAACTCATCCCAGTGCTCTGGTGCTATCCAACTTGGGCCGTGCCCACTTGTATCGGCAATATCATTCGTACTAGCTTTGACTTTTGCTCTCTTTCTTGCTTTAGTCAACTCATCCTTATAGCATTTATTAAAGTGTCGGTTCCAAGCTCGACGAATGAGTTGTGTATCTCTTTCATCCCATTGCCACCTCTCCTACAAAAATAATTTCTACAAATTCTTAAATCTTCATAATTTTGTAAAAAATATTTCCCAAAAGAAACTTAACAATAAAGACTTACTTGAAAATGCTCGAACATAGTATCTTTGAAACTAGTAGGAACAAACTTCCATTCTTCCCATGCACTTTCACAACGATTTCGCATGTCCACCATAAGATCTCGTGTTGCTCGAACATCATTGAAATAACTGCAAATTTAACAAGAATGGTTTGCATAGAAAAACTATATAAAAAATAAAAACAATAATAAATTAATTTTCATACCATTTGCTATCACCAATGAGTCTAAGCCATGGTCGATCACTTGGGATGGCCGGGATATTTGTGCCCAAGTTGCACCCCCTACCTCGTCGAGGGTGAGCTTCATCCTAGCCTTCGCCATCCTCCCCATCATCATGTTGTCCCTCGTGACTCGCATGGGTCTCCATTTCTCTCTAATCATTAGTTGTGTCTTTTGATCTAAATGATGATAAAGATGGAACATTAGCAGAAGGGTTAGAATAACCCAAGTTGCCATGCCCTCTTGATGAGGTGCCTTGCCCACGTGATGAGGTACCACGACCACCACATCCTCGTGACATCTTTGCTAAAACTACAAGCATCAAAATATTTAAATCATATATAATATTAATTAGATATATTAAAATTTTCATAAAATAAAATTCACAAAAGCAATATGTTACCTTCAGCTGCAATCACAAATTTTATTTTAGAAAAAGATTTAACACAATTCACCCGCTCCCTGAATACTCATCTTCACTTTCTGTGTCACTGGAGTTTACTGATTCAATCTCTTCCTCATCTTCTGATTCTAAGAATTCAACATCAACATTTTCATCATCTATGCTAGCTTTTCGTTTTTCACCAACATTTTCAACAAGATGTAAATCGACTGACTCAACTTCTTCTAATGGATCTGGTTGTACCATGATTGATGTATCATCAAGCTCAATTGGTATAACAATTTCAACAGAAAAACTTTGTTCATCTTCCTGAAGAACAATATTATTCTCTTGGTTATAATCAAATTTTTCGGTTATCATAGAGGACTTTGTTTTTGTTTTGCTCACTACCCACCAATTTAATTTCTCTCTCTTAACAGAAGGATAAGTAGTGTAATATACCTGTGTCGCCTGCTAGGCAAGTATAAATGGCTCGTATGAAGAAGATTTCAATCGTGATTGATGATTGACATCAACTAACCCATAATACGGATCAATTTTGGTACCTTTTTCCGTGTCGTACCAATCACATCGAAATAGTACCACATTATTACCTCTTCCAAGATATTCAAACTCCATTATCTCAGTTAGTATGCTATAATAATCTCTCATACGATCATTATAGCAATTATCTTTTACGTATATTCCACTGTTCATTATCTTTATATGTGATCCATATTTTTAGCTAATAAATTTATAACCATTAATAAAATAACCTCTATAGGTTTAAACACTACTTGATGGTCCTTACGCTAACTGAACTAATCAATTATCCATACCACAACTAGCTATTGAGGCCAATGTTTTCAACCAAGCAGGAAATTCTTGTTCACGTAGATTATCGAGTTATGCTTCGGTCAAAAGAGGATGACTTTGAATAATTTCAGAGTCAATTCTCTTACAAAGAATAATTAATCTTTAAGTATGAGACATTATTCTTACTAAAGATAACACATGATAAATAATTATTAAATATTTACTATAAAAAAGGAGATACTTCATCACAATTTAGTAAGATATATAAATGTGCAGCATTTAAGTCCTTCAGTGGAATTACTGCAAGTCTTTGTCGTGGTCCAAATGGTCGTCCTAATAAAAATTAATGTAAATATTAGCCTCCAAATGTTGTAAGAGTGTTTGAGATAAAAAAATGGTGTTATCTATTTTTTGAGTTTCAAAAAAAAATGTTGTAAGAGTGATTGGTACTGAAATGCCTATGCAATCATTCATGATCATATTTGAAGAAGTTGATGAAGTTGATAATTGGTCACATGATCAGTATTAAAAATCAATGGAATCACTTAAAAAGGCACACCTCATGAGCACCAATTTGACAAATTAAAGTTGCTCAGGAACTCAAATGTAATTTTTGAAAATTGTAGAACTACATGAAAATTATCCCTTTATATCTTGGACTTAAATTTGAATGATATTTGCAACTGATTTTATTTTAAATCAAATTAAAATTGAACTATTCATTTAAATTATATAAAATTTGGAAAGCATTTGGTCCAATGTTATGTAGAATTTAATTATTTAATTTGATTATATTTTTAGATAATTTTATTAGAAAATCTAAAATTATAATTTTAAAAATTACAATTAAATATAACTTGTAATAATATAAAAAGTAAATATCATTCTGAAGTCAAAGGGTAATATCACACAGATAGGATATTTTAAAAATATTTCATTTAGATTTTTGAGTTTATTAAATTTATTATTCTTAAGTATTTTGTTAAAGAAATTAATAGAATAAACTTAAAATCATTTTTTAACGCTATCATTACCCTACCCGCAGTTCGATCTATGATTTATCATTCATGGACGTTGATAAGATCCTTTCATTTAGCAGCACCTTAGGATGGCATAGCCTTCACGTGAATGGCGAGGTTCAAACGAGGAAAGGCTTACGGTGGATACCTAGGCACCCAGAGACGAGGAAGGGCGTAGCAAGCGACGAAATGCTTTGGGGAGTTGAAAATAAGCATAGATCCCTCTCCCTTTCTTGCAACCCTGGTGAGAAGAGAAAAAATGTGAAAAAAAAATATAGTGATGCACATGTAATTTCTTTAGTGAAGAAATTAACTATATATTTTTAAGTGATTTTGCCCATCTCATGAAGAATTAAATTGAAAATGTTATAAATTTGACAAATGAAGGATTTTTAAAAGGCAACATTGCAGCATACTTCTTAGCGCGTTATGCAATCACTATCGATCAGTCAGAGCTATGGCATGATGACTTTTCAGATTTTCTTGCTATTGTATGTGCTAATGATTGTACCATCGCCTTGCAAGCATGCACATCGGTCAACCCACGGTGATATCAGTTATGATGCTAGCTAATGGTGAGAGAAAGGAGGTATTTTAGTTTTTTTATATTTATATATTATTTAAACATAAATTTTATTCAAAAATAGAAGATTTAAATTAAGTAAAAAAGTTTAATTAAAATATTAATGTAAACTTTTTTTTGATAGTGAATTAATGTGAATTTAGGGTCACATTGAAATTTTTTCGAAATTCTAAATTTACTTGTTTGTCATTGAATTGTATGATATTATTCTGAGGCAGATGATATCTACACTAAAAAACATGAAGTGTAGAATTATTAATAAAATTTAAGATAATAAAAATAAATTAATGATTTTATTAAATAAATAATAACTTATAGATAATGTAAATATTCAAATAACATCAGCACCTTGGATTGCAAAAAATGCTCCGACGTTTTATTGAGGTTGAGATTCAATTTTCGGCCTTTCTCAATTTTCAGTCTCGCCTTCTCCCTCATTCCAGATCTCTCTCTCTCTCTCTCTCTTTCTGTGATTCAAGAATCTCGTCCTCTGTAACTCTGTTCCGATCTACAGTCCATTGCTGCCAAGCCTATCGCGTTCTTCTTCAGTTCCTAATATCAGCCGCCGTTGGAGAAGAGCAATGCTGGTATGGATCAAGCCATTACCTGCACCGATTGATGTAAGTCAGCCTAGATCATTGTCCCAACATTTTGATGCCAAATTCGCTGCCTTCGTCGCCGCTCTCCGGCCGCAGCTAGGGTTTCAAACTCGCAGCTTCGGATTAAACACAATGATTGGAATCGTCCGTACTCTTAGCTCATTCTCTGGCCTAAGTAAACCAATCGAAAAATCGTTCCTTTCCTTGTCCTGTTCAATGTGCCGATCGATTTCGTCATTTATTGAGGATCCTCGACTAAATGACTTCTTGGATTATATGGAGAAACTCAAGAATTATGAAAGGGTTGGCGTTCCTAAAGACGCTGGAACGGACTCTGTTGATGGGTTTGATCTTGGAAGGATGAGGAGATTGCTGCAACGACTTGGAAATCCCCAGTCACATTTTAAGGTATTGGAGCAAGTCCTATGCTTTCAATTCTCTTGTTGTTGCTTAAATAATATATTGGGCCTAGAATTGATATAAAAAAGTTTCTTGGGGTGTTTTTAGGATCAGTTTGACTGTTTTTGGGAATCTTATAAAATAGATGCAAAGAGTCAGACTATACCTAGAAGTGTGTCATACTTAATGCTTTGGATGTACTGATATATTGTTGAAGCTGTTTTTGTGGACTAGATCTCTATCATCAGGTATTTTGAAAAGTTTTTGTTTGGGGTATTTACATATAAGCCACACAAAATTTTAAATATTATACTCGTTCAAATATATGCCACTCCATAGTTTAAATTTTGTGAAGAAGGTAACATGTAAGTAATATTCAAAGTTTTTTATGACATGTAGGTACTCGTCCCCTTTTTTTGAAAAGTTTTCATCAAGTTGAACAACTGGAGCCAGGTTTTTCTTTTTTGCTAAAGCAACTCAATTATGTTCAAGAACATAGTTTACTAAAACCACAAGGATTGTAATTTGACAAGTAGATTTTACTATATTTGAGCTATTCTACTTTCATTTATATGTATCTATGCTATATTTTAGAGCTTAAGTAACATGGACATGACATAGGAACACGAGGACATGACATGGGGACACAAGGACATGTCATGGCGACACAACAATATAATAATGTAAATTATATGTTTAATAAAACAAGTAATATTTCATATCTAAGAAAAATACATGAAGCACGAAACAAATTTTATTCATAGAATGGAGACAAGGAATAAAAGAGAACTTAACTAATTAAGTAATGATACCTATATAATAGTGTAATTTGGCATAACTTTTGCTAAATGTTGTTGAAGCACCTAAGAACTACATACACTACATGACATGACACGAGATACAAGGACATGATACAATATGACACATTGTAATGTATAGAGATGTCCTTGCTTTCTTGTTTTGAGGGCATTAATTGATTAGCTAAGGCATTTTTTACTCTTGCTCATTTTTCTTATATACTTGAAACTTGATCATCATTGATACAATATTCTAGGCCATTCATATAGCTGGCACCAAGGGGAAAGGCTCAACTGCAGCTTTCCTATCCAATATTTTGCGTGAAGAGGGCTTTCATGTTGGTTGCTATACTAGGTGAATGATTATATCCCATTTGCCAGACAAAGATCTACAATCACTTAATTTTTATGAAAAACTTATAATTGATTAAATTCTTGGATTTAGTAGATTAGTTGCATGGTGTTTAAGAATATATAGGAAAAAAGCTGCTACACCGTTGGTTTTGGTGTGGGTTTTGTGGCTCTTACATGTTAAATTTTATATGGTCATCTAGCTAAAACTTACCTTATCTATTTTGTCGAGTTTAGTTTCTACCTTTTTGTAAACGTTTTTGTATTTTAGCAAGATTGATAGGCATATTACAATAAGTAATATTCTAATGCAGAATATGGTCATGAACAGAAGTTGGACATACTTTAGTTAGAATAAAAAAAAACCGTTTTCCTATAATTCAGTTATTAAAACATCTTTTATCATGTAGTGGTTATGCATTTGATTTTTTTATGGATGTGTTTGGATGTCATGTCCCCAAAACATTAACTTCATTAATCCGGATTTATGCCTAAACCAAACATTCAAGTTACTGATTTAACATTCAACTCACTTGCATTTAGATTGCCAACTAAATTTAAACTTTCAACCACTGAAGGGATACATCAAGTCTCCTTTGCTCTAAGAATCATTTAAACCAGCCACAAATGATTGTGGAAAAGATTTAAGTGGAATTTGGTTCAATGTCATCGTGATGTTCTATTATGTTATTTGGAAAAATTCATTGTTGTACTCGATGACATGTTTAGATAACATTGTAAAACATTCATATGATTTTCACTCTAAAATGATAGCTAAATATTACCAAAAATTGTTTGATAGGTTGATGTACTCTTTAAGTCGCTAATTTTAATGGGAGGAAGATGAGTTTGAGTTAATATTCTATTATTATATTTTAATATAATGACCTTGAACTAAACTAACAATAATTTGGATATAACATAGGCATCTAGATAACATAGACTTCTCGATAACAAGAACATTTTTGATGGCATTAAACCGAACACCACCTTAGAATATTTGGGACATCTCAAAATATATTTAACTTGCTTTGTAGTATAAATCTTCTCAATATATTTAAAATTAGTAAGTAGCATTTGGGTCCTTCTTGTTTACCCTTATGTGCATATAGGTCTATTTAGTTTTTGAATTAATTAATTGGTCCATCATTTTGAGTAAATGCAAATGAGTCCTTTTTTGGTAACACATGTTATTTATATAGTAAAAAGTAACTGTTTTTATAATTTTTTCTTGTAGTAATAGTTGTCCAATGGCACTCCTTACCCAACTCTGCTTTAAAGATAGCTTTTTTTTATAGTTTCTTTGCTGTAAAAATAACATCCATTATCAAAAAGGGTCTATTTGCGCTTTTACTCAAATTGGTGGACTAATCTACTTAATTCAAAATCTAAAGGAACATATATGCTCACAAAGGCAAATAAGAGAGACCCAAATGCTATTTACTCTTAAAATTATTGATTTTCAGTCACCTCAAAAAAATGCAAACTTTTAAAAACTCGACAAACTTGAGCACTAATTTGTTGAAGCAAACCTTAAGAATGTTTGGCTGGTTTTGGGTTGGATGCCTTGTTAGGTTGAGCCCTCAATCATGTGGTGTCAAAGCTTTTGTTAAGTTAAAAAATTAGTTTCTTAGTTAATCAACTGTTTTGTTATACTTTGTATTTATTAACCGGAAATGACATATTAATAGCAAACAACCCTTTATATGTAACATAATATTTTTAACTATTACAATTGTCAACTGTCATTTAAATAGTGGGCATTTGGTTTACGTCCATGTAAAATGGTTTCATATTATAGCAAATTAACAAAAAACCAATGATTTTTGCACGGCATGTAGTTACTATTATGGTATCCACAATGATATTTCCAAGACAAACTAACCTCAAAGACAGCCAAAATATTCAGACAATCAGAATTCTACCTCACTAATAGCCAAACATTTGTTTCCCTAACTAACCTAACCAAATATATTTGAAATTACTAAATTTTAAATGCTACACCACTATATTTAAGATGACCCATAAGGAAACTAGGTCCCTACTGGCATAAAGATGATCAAGATGTTCTCCAACTTTATTTAGTCATGCACATAATATCTTCAGTTGTCTTTGCTCATTATTGCATCTCGCTTTATGCAGACCTGATTCAAAATTTAGCTAATTGTGGGAGATCAATGGTTTCTAGTATGCTTAACCTCTATTTGATTAGTGTAAGTTGGCCATGACATTTTTTCAATTTTTTTTAAAAAAATATAGAGCTTTTTCTGATATATATATACATATACATATATATATACACACACACATATACATATATATATACACACACACACATTGTCACATATACATATATATATACACACACACACACATACATATATATATACACACACATATACATATATATACACACACACACACATATACATATATATACACACACACACACATATACATATATATACACACACACACACATATACATATATACACACACACACACATATACATATATACACACACACACACACATATACATATATATACACACACATATACATATATATATATATATATACATACACACATATACATATATATATATATATATATACATATACAT
>JAEMOT010003763.1:387892-439579 GCA_019297695.1 Apostasia ramifera | reverse complement strand
ATATATATATATATATACGATGAGAATTAAAGTTAGTTAATTGTGAAAATATTAAATAAAATTGGTTGATGTATTGAGAATTGTATGTCACTTTTTTTTTTTTTAAAAATAGTCACGGTTAACTTGGCACTAACCAAACAGAGACTTAATTAATAAAGTCATAAAAGATAATTAGTGCTGAATAATAAGTTCCTCTAAACCTAATTAAGTTAGTTTAACAAATGACAAATTGGTTAAGTGTTTGGTATTAGATGAAGAAGGAAAATATGTTCTCTATAATGTTTGTGTCAACAACAGGAAGTAATAGGACCTACTAACTATGCAAAAGTATTTTACATAGAAATCCACTTGGTATTTGGTTCGTTTTTTTCTTGGGTGAACTTTTAGCATTGTTTGGTTATTGGTCAAATGGGTTAAATACATTTTAACTGTGTTGATGACAATCAAATTTAGCCCAATTTTTTAACCCCCCAATAATCACCTTGTTCTTTCATAAAATAAAATCACCTTGCCACTTTTTTGTTGTCTCTCAATTGGCTAGAAAGAAATCACCAATCAATGAATGGAAGGTTCTTTAGGGCTTCATCGCTTGGTATTATACTATATAAATAAAGATGACATTTTATCCAATTTAATAACTATTGTGAATACTAGAACCTAGCTAATGAACGGTTGCTCTCAACTGCTTGGTATTTATGTAATTCCTTTTAGAATGACTAACTGATTTCTGTAAATTTAATTTATTGTATTGATGATGGAGGTGGTGATGATTTGTTAAATTCAGTTATGTTGTTACTATTTTTTCATGCAATTTTTTGTTTTATATGACTATGAATATAGTTTTAGTTTTTTTAGATAGAGATTTATGAGGTATTTTCGCACTCTTTTTCTATTTGCAGTCCACATCTCTTCTCCATTCGAGAACGCATTTGTCTTGGAAGGAATGGGAATCCTGTTTCAGCGGAGGAATTAAGAAATCTTTTCTGTGATGTAAGGGGAATCCTTGATTTATCTATAGAAACAGAAGCTGGATCTTTATCCCATTTTGAGGTATATGTTTTAACTTTAATTGCTATGAGCAATGCACTATCCAAAAAAAAAAGTGCTATGAGCAATGCATTTTCTCCTTTTAGGCCCTGTTTAGGGCGATGGCCAAAATGATATTAATTTAAAAAACAATAATAATAATAAATAAATTTTTTTAATCATTTTACACAAATTTCAATATAAAAAAGTATTATTTTATTTCATATACTCAATAATTTTCAATAAAAATATCAACTTTATTTCACATCCTGGACCAAAATACTTGAATCGAGTATTTTGGTTTAGGATGTGAAATAGAGTTGATAGTTTTATTGAAAATTATTGAGTATACGAAATAAAATAATATTTTTTTATATTGAAATTTGTGTAGAGTGATTTAAAAAATTTATTTATTATTATTATTGTTTTTTTAATTAGTACTATTTTGGTCCTGATTTTGGTCATCGCTCCCAGGGCCTTAGTGCCATAAATATTGATGTGTTATGATCTTCTCTTTTGATGCATGTGATGTTTTTTTTCCAAACCTTCAAGAAAAAAGTTGTATGGAGTGAGAATAATAAGAACTTTCTTTTTTGTAGAAAAAATAAAAGAGGATGATGACAGTATTATAAAAAAAATGTACTAATCATCAATCATTGATAACACAAGTTACAAATCTAAGCTAGTTATAACCATAGGGCATGTGCCATAGGCACATGCATTTGTGTTTACCACTCTTATCATTTTTTTAGAAAGTCAATATAATTTATCATTATATTATTGTCTAGAATACAATGGCCCCCATTTGTTGTTTAGAATATAAAATATAAACTTTTAAATATTAAGTATTGAAAGTAAGACTAATCCTTAAATTTAGTTGTAATATCAATTTACATACCCTACCCAATCTCATGTAAATTTAGCCTTCTTCATGAGTTCATAATTTACTGATATTTTGACATAGTTATTCTTTAAAATTTAACATCTATATGAAATAATTTATCATTAATTCCTTTGACATCTTTATGTTATGAACGTAAATTAGAATGCAAATATAAACTCTATAATATTCGAGAAAATGAATGAAATTAGATGCTTGCAGACTCGACTCTAAATCAAAGATTTTACTAAACCCTTTAATTTAGCTTGACTATATGTCAGTGGATACTATAACAACAACCAGCACCACCACTAAGCCTTTATCCTTTTATCTTTTTATCTTTCTAGATGGGGTCAACTACATGAATTTATTGTATCATTTTGCTCCAACTTTATAAGATCATTTTCATTATAGTTTCTTATCATATTTTTTTTGAGTTTTCTTTTCTTTTTTTTATACAGAAAAAATCCAATGACTCAACTCTTCTTACTTAAACTTTTACCAGCCTACAATTTATATGCTAAATTTATCTAAGCTGATTCTCTTTAAGCTTATCTTCAATTAAGAATATTCTAACCTTCCCCACAAATGCACTCATTTCTCATCCTTCCTTTTTGTGTGTCACCAGTCGCCAACTTTTGCATCCCATCTTCATGACACTTATTTACGCTTTTATAAGCCAGCATTCAGTAATTTATAAAATTACTAGTTTTACTATTGTCTTATAAACTTTATCTTTAAATTTAAATGAGATTTTTTAATCGTACATGTCGATGCATTACTCTATTTAATCTAATCTATTTAGATGCTGTTAATAACATCATCTAGTTTGCATTTTTGTGAATAATAGCAGTAGGGGTGGCAAAATGAGTTGGTGGGTTGGGTTCGTCCTGAATAGCTCAACCCAACTGTGACTCGATTATTAAACGGGTCAAGATTAATGACTTGAACCCAACCCAATTAATAAAAAGGTCGGGTCAACCTGCTAACCCAACCCGTTTATACAACAAATATTTGTAAATGCGTAACTTGAACTCTATCTGATTCGATTACATACAATTTGAGCCCGACCTGTTTAATAAATGAGTTAAAATTCATGACTCGTAACCAAAATTTTCAGGTCAGATTCATGAGTTGGTTTATATGGCCACCCCTAAGTAGTAGTAGTGAAAATAAATTATATGTTTAACTCGTGACATAGAGTTCTTCAGAAAAAACTAAGAAACTCGACATACCAGCTGTTGGAAGCCTCAATACTCCATTACTTGAAATTTTATGAGGTTTCTTTAAATCTGGCCTTTACAATTCATGTCCTCTTATAGGTGGGGATTTGCTTGGGGCCATAGTCTTGAAGAAATAATTTGCGGTAGGTTGTCAAAAAATATGAATGACAAGATCAAATCTAGTCTTTCATCACATTGCTCGGTGTTTTCAACTATTTCAATACTCTGTGTTCTTAACAGTTATTATGCTCTTCAATAACATAAAACATCTAATTTGGCGTGCTCTTCATCATCGCCAAGCAATGGAATAGTTAGCAATGAAGTGTTACTTCAGAGTGCTCCATTTAGGGACCATAGTGAGATATATGATGTTGTGCTCAGAGGAAGCAAAGGTCTCATTCTCACTCAAGATAATCCTACAGGAGAAACGCCTCAAAACTTACCCATTTTTTTCCTTGCTCAAGTCTAACCTAATCTTTTTTCGCCTCAAGTTTGATCCATTGCATTTCCTCTTCTCTAAAAAATGTGATTCTTGAAGTTTTCAAGAAAGTACTTTTCACCAAAATACTATGGTTTTAAAAACTAGGTTGGACTAGGTGGTTTGACTGTGTAATCAATCCATGATCCGCTCATGAAGTCGGTTCAGGTTGAGTATAAAATTGCTTTCTGCATAAAACAGGAAAGAACTAGGCTAAACCGTTTAAAACTAGATTGAACCGGCCAACCGTTTGAGTAAAGCCAACAAGTGACAATGACGCAGCGCTCTCGCATGTGCGCTTGATGATTTTGCCTCTTGTTAAAGTTATATAATGTTAAACTTATATAAAGAGATATATTTGGTCACTATTAGCAATGTGGGATTTTGTACTGCTGACACCTTACACCCTTGCCTTTGACAGCTTGGCTTGTATTGGAATTTTTTTTTTAATTTAAAGTAATAAATTATTTATCTGAGTTTTAAAAAAGAATCAAAATTTAGCTTGGTCATTAAAAAAATATTAAATGAACTTTCACCAAGGTTCTAACCTAATCCTCTTTATTAAAGATATAAGATGTTAATTAATAAACTAGAAATCTATTATATAAATTATACACAATAATCATTGCTAATATATATTTCAAATAATTTATATTTTGTTGACTTTATAATATAAGTTATTGTGAAGATATATATTCCTTAATTATTATATTTTATAAATATTTTTATTATATTATTATGCTATCTTAGTTTGGTTTTCAAAACTTTGAAAAATACTTATAACGAATGAAGAGATCAAGTTTTTTGATATTATATGCAAATGAAAGCTTTGAGTTGTGGGAAATAGAGATGGATGGGGAATAAGTAAAAGGCAAGAGCAATAGATTTCGAAAAGATATTAGAAAGTGAAATTGCTAAATGTTTGCCACCCTAATAGAAATATCGTTCACTTTAAGCAAAAGAAAAGAGGTGGGCTGATGATCCTAGTGTCCAAGAATTCAAATCTACCAATAAAATAATGTTTTTTAGTAAAAGGCAATAGAGTTGATAAGGATCTCCTTCTTTAATAGGATATGCCCAAACAAAATGGTTGGTTGAGACCTGGCAACAAAGGAAAGGAACAAAAGACAACTTTTATCCTTTGAAAAGATACAAGCGTGAGTTATCGTTGTGGGGAAGCTACTTTAGACAACCGATTTTATTTTGGAATCGACCGGCTAATTTGATTGGCATCAACAAACTATCAGTAAGAGACTTAGCCAGTTTTAATAAGCAGGTTGAAAGTGGCCAAATTGCCAATAAATGTCATCCTCACTCAATAGTACACATTTTTAATCTAGGCCTCTTGTGATTAGGAAACAGTCAAAATTGAAACCATGAAGAACAAATGATGTCGTAGATAGAGCTAAACATGAGCATGGATGTTGGCCGTATAATATTGAGCTACATAAAAGGAAAATCAAGAAGATTTAGTAAATCAAAATGTTCAAGGGGATTTAGAAAGTCGTAAATTATCCTTGGCTAAGTCTGCCTCTTGGCTTTTGGCATATCTACAACTGTTTTCATGTTTTTGTAGTAATGAAACTCAGAAATACACAAACCATGAAGCACAATTTTCTTGACCATTTGCAATTAAGCTTGAATGTCTAGTTTTAGCTCTAAGGTTGCTTAAACTTCCAGATTTATCTTACATATTTAGAAAGGTATTATTCATTAATCTAAGTTGATAGCTATTATCAAAACTATCTAGGTCAACATTTTCCACTCATATTGCTGATGGCAATCAGTTTAACAAATCCTCATCTAGATGTAAGTGAGTAAGATCACTCCTTATAGTTTTTGCTATGTCTTTTTTGATTTTTTCTTCCTCTTTATATATGGACAAAATTCAATAAATTGATTTTCCTAAATGAAGCTTCAATCGGCCTACAATTTATATGTCTACACCATCTAAGCTGACTTTCTCTAAATTTATTCTCAATTGGTGCAACTCTAATTTTTTCTTATATATACTTATTTTTTATTCTATCCTCTCATATATACCTACATTTATTTTAACATTCTCATTTCTGTAATACTTATTTTATTTGTATATTTTTTTGTAGGCTACATTCAGTATCATATATCATCGTTGGTCTTACTACAGTTTTATAAAATTTATTCTTACGTCTGGATTAAATTTTTTTATCTCATAACACACTAGAAGTATTTCTCTATTTTACCTATTTTGTTTGGATCTTATTAATAATGTCATTATTTATTTCACTATTAGTTTGTATGATTGATCTAAAGTATTTAAAGTGCTCACTCTTTTTGTTAATTTGATCACCAATTATCATATTACTAATATAAATATTTTTTTTGGAATAAATATGCACTTTATATATTCAATTTTTGATCTGTTGAGATGAATTCTTTAGATTTTAAAGTATTTTTTTTAAATTTGAGTTTTGCTTTGGCTCCCTCTTTAGTTTTATCAACAAAGATAATATCATCTATGAAAATCATATACTAAGGCACCTCATCTTGGATATGTTCAGTTAGGATTTTCATAACTAAAGCAAAGAGATACGGACTTAAAGTTGAGCCTTAATGTAATCCAACTGTAATAGAAAAATTCTTAATCAAACATTCTTGTGTTCTAACATAAGTAACAGCTTCTTTATACATGTTTTTTATAACTTGAATATAAGCAGTGTAAATCCTTTTCTTTTATAAAACTCTCCAAAGTACTCTCATTGAGATTTTATTATAAGTTTTTTTCAAATCAATAAAAACTAAATGTAGGTTTTCTTTCTTTTTATAAATTTTTTTCATTAAATTTTTTAATAAATGGATAGCTTATATAGTAAACCTACTTGGCATAAAATCAAACTGATCTCTGATACCTTAATATCATGGTATAATCTATGTTCGATCACTCTTTTTTCAGAGTTTTAAAGTATGTCTCATTAATTTAATTCTTTTATATTTGATATAATTCTGTAGATTGCCTTTATTTTTATAAATAAGTACCAATATACTTTTTC
This sequence comes from Apostasia ramifera, assembly GCA_019297695.1. Taxonomy (NCBI): domain Eukaryota; kingdom Viridiplantae; phylum Streptophyta; class Magnoliopsida; order Asparagales; family Orchidaceae; genus Apostasia; species Apostasia ramifera. The sequence continues at coordinate 432,943 of JAEMOT010003763.1, read as the reverse complement.
TCCATTCATTTAGCATTTTTTTTGTCTTCAAAATCATATTAAACAATCTAGTGAGCCACGAAATTCCTTATCTTTCAAGCACTTTCAAACATTTATTGGGATGAAATTGATTCTCTGATTAAATTTAAAGCTTTATAGACTTCCAACTTTGCTGATATATCAGATGTAAGAGTAATTTTACTTTCTTTTAGGGTGCTGAGTACAGTAATATCAATTGTACTTTCACAACCATCATTTAAAAGTTGTTGAAGGTAATTCATCCATCTGTTTTTTATGTTTTCTTTTATAAAAAATATTTTTTAATTTTCATCCTCAATACATTTTATTTAAGTTAAATTTTTAGTTTTTCTATCTCTTATTTTAGCCATCTTATATATATGCTTTTTCCTTCTTTAATGTCTAGCTTCTTATATGAATTTTTAAAAGTCATATTCTTTATATTATCGACTGCTTTCTTAGACTCTCATCAGGCCACTTTATATTTCTCCCGCTTATCCTTATTTTTATTTTTAAACAACTCTTTATAACAAATCTTCTTCTTAAATTTTTTTTGTGTATTATCTTTCTACCATCAAGTATTTTTATTATTTGGAATCATTTTTTTGGATTTTCCCATCACATTCTTCGCCATCTTATGAATGTAGTTAACAACTGTTAGGCACATAAGCTTAGTTTCTCGTTAATATTTCACTGTCCAAGTTCTAGAATATTCTTTTTAAAGATACATCTATTCTCATTCTTTAGATTCTACCATCGAATTCGAGAATAATGTTTCGGCTTATTATTCGTTCTTCAATATTTTTTCTCGGAATCTAAAACTATTAATCGATATCGGGTAGTTAAACATTCACTTGTAATGGCTTTACAATTTTTACAATCCAAGCAACCTCTTTTTCTTATAAAAAAATAATTAATTTGAGTTCTTGAAAATCTATTTTTGTAAATGATAACATGTTTATCTCTTTTTTTGAATAAAGTATTAGTAATTACATTATCATATACTAAGGAAAATTTTAAAATAGTTTTACCCTTCTCATTTATCTCTTCAAAATTTTATTCACCATGGATGTTATTGAATTTCTTAGCAATACTTTCAACATTCCCATTTAGATCTCCTCTGATAAATAATCTTTTCTCCTGAGGTATCTCTTGTATTAACTCTTTCAAATCATTCCAAAAGTTTTCTTTTATGCTCTTGTCAAAATCTACTTGAGGACATACACACTTGCAATGTTAATAATTATTTTATTAATTATAATTTTTAAACCATAATCCTATCACCATTTTTCTTGACTTTCATTGCATGATCTTTCAAATTGTTATTAAGTATTATACCAACTCCATTTTTTTTTTTATTTTTACCTGAGTACCAATGTTTAAAACCTAGGCTATCAATTTCTTTGGCTTTCTCCCCAACTCATTTTGTTTCTTAAAGATACAAAATATTAATTTTTTTATGAATCATAATATCTACCAACTCTATTAGCCTGCTTGTTAAGAATTCTATATTCCAATTCCTAATCTAATTCTAGTGGCTTGAGTTCTAGTATGTTGGGCTAGCTTCTTTACCAACATTCGTCCATGATGTGAGAACGCTTGCTCACTTATCACTTTACCCGGGAGTCGATGCAGTGGCTCTTTCCCATTTCTCACTAAATTTAGGCAATAGAGTTCATTGCTTTTAAGGAACGCCCTAGCTTTAGCATAATTTTTAAAAGTATTCATATCATAATTGATTCATGTCATGATTGATTTGATAAGTTTTACGCTGGCTGTTGACTGGCTAACACAACCCTCTAAGTTTCTCATCCGGGACTTAGGACTCGGTAACAATGCATTAACACATGAAATCATGCGTGGGGGTAAATTTATATGTCAATTGAAATATGTCAAGGCACATAAAGGATAAGACCTCTTTTGAAAAACTTTTAAGTAGAGTGGTTAATTCTAACCCTATGCATTCCTCAATCGATCAAACCCAAGTTGTTCTCCTAATCTAGCTCTAGTTATTTTTCTAAACATTACTTAAATCTTGGTTAGAAAACCCTACCTAACCACTTTCACTAGTTCTACCAGAACCCTGGTCCCTCCCCTCACTTAATTACTGTTGGACAGATTGGGTGGAATGATGAGCAATAATAGGTCGAGTTGTCTTCCTACATGGTTCCCTAAGGCTCAGACACATTTCTAACTTGAAAACTGATACCTAATAGGTAAAGAAAGCCTAATTATGGTTTGCCACATGATTCCTAGGACCCCGCAAGTCCGCCAAATGGCCCCTATGGTTAATCTCTTCTTCTGGCACTTTGACACTGGTGGTTGCTTAAAATAAAGTTTCTACGTATTCTAGCAGGGTTGATGACCAGCATGTCGATACTGGGTTAACAGGTTGGATTTGACCTAGGATCAACTTAATAAATCTTCACCATACTTGCTAAGTTAAAATCCATCTGAACTGATGGGGTTTTTGGACAACTTGACTTAATTAACACATTAATCAAATTTATGGAGCATTGGTTAAATTAAGAACTGAAGGATATACGACAAATCTTCTCAAAATCATCAGTATCACTATCAAACTCACAAAACTTTTGTAGGGAAAATAAAGACTTGGCTGACTAGCCGTCGTAATGCGTATGGAAACTTGAATAGGAAAGAGGAAAGTGCGTTGTATATAGAGCCGGACTGCTTAACAAGCCCTCATTCCCCCTCTATGCACAAAAATACATATAAAAAAAGGGGCTGGTAAAAAGCTGGTGCTTGGTCTAAGAATGAAGGGGTATGATAAGTGCATTTCAAGTCCACTTATTCAGTGTGAGAGAATTGATGTTGGTGACATATGAAACACAAACTTCAAGCAATACATCTGCCAGATTAAAGTTGATTTGACATTAAAAGTGCTATGATGTTATTGATTTGTCGAAAGGACAGTTGTTAAACCTTTGATGCCAAAAAGGGATATATATTCTGTATTTACTGGTGATATCATTTCATGAAGCATTTTTTGCCTCATGCATGCGTGGTCTTTTGATTTCTCAAAAATTTCTATTTTTTAAGTATTCAAGTGCTTTTACAACTTGCTACTTTTTAACAGGAAGGTTTTTGTAGGTTTTCACTGCTTTGGCATTCACTTTATTCTCACAACAAAATGTTGATGTTGCTATCATTGAGGTTAGTTGTTTGCCTATTCTCACGTTTCTTCGTCTAAATAAAACTTGGTTCAATCTTTCCGATTGCTGCTTATGATTATTGCCTTACAGAAGCTTAGATTGAGAAGCCGTGATGTAATTTTTTTTTTGTCTAATGGTGCCATAGTTAACATAGCCCATATAGTATTACTCAGGCTGGGCTTGGAGGTGCAAGAGATGCCACTAATGTGATATGCAGAACCAGCCTGGTTGCAGCAGTGATAACATCAATAGGTAAGGAACATTTGGCTGCATTGGGTGGCTCGCTTGAGAGCATAGCATTGGCAAAGTCCGGAATAATAAAGCATGGATGCCCAGTTGGGTAATTTTGGCTTCCTGCCTTTTTCCAGTATTCCAATTTTTTTTTGTAACTCCATAAAATTTATAATATGCATTTTTTTTTGAAATTGCTCAATTTCATCCATTTATCAATCCTTGTTTGTTACATGGAATGTAGGTTGGAAGAGTACTGGTCAAAGTTGTGTTCTATTTGAATATTGATTGATTCTTACGTTGAACATTTGATTTCATTTTCCATGTTTAGAGACTAAAACTTTTGGCAATTTGTCATATATGTTTCCTTGGTATGGAATTCAAACTCTGGATTGAAGAAAGGTCAGCACAAGTATTTTTCTTTTAGTTCGTGATTTTTTTATTTTTTATTTTTTATTTTTTATTTTTTACTTTTTTATTTTATCCTTGGATACCACATTTTTCCCCACCTCACTTTGAACTTTTGATGGTAGTGTGATTTGAATCTGAAATTTTTAGCTCTTGCTTTGATGTTGAACTTCTTGTTATGTCATTTCTGTTTGAGTGCATGCAATGTTAGCGTTGAACGACATTGTTCCTTCATATTATTCTTCGTAATTGCATGCAACTCCATTAGAACTAAACTACCTATAACTTCTCACGTGGGCTAAGAATGTTCATCTGACATTTGGGGTGACATCTTCAATTCTTTTTTCTCGGATTCATCAGGTCTAACTTTTTCCATTAGAATATTTCTTCATCTAATATGTTTATCAAATGAAACTTGTCAGTACAGAAATTTTTATTGTTTGTTGTCTATTGAAAACAAGTAGAATATTGTCCAAGTAGTGGACATGTCAAGCAAATTCAGCCATGTGTTTATATATAGATCTATCAGCTGTGGGAGTAAATCTTTGAATATCTTCTTGTGGTGAACATTTCTCACCCATCATATGTTTATTGCTTTCTTTTGTGAAGAGACTTGTTACGTGCATGCGACACTATGTAATTTAATTTTATTTTGATAGAGCTGATCTTTCCTAAAACAGCTAGCTCAAAGCTACTTTTTCAGAGATTATGCTGAATAATTCATACGACACTCTTTTTGTGCCGTGAAGTCCTTAATATTTGATTATGCTTGTTAATGTGACTCATTTCTTCATCTGTTTGACAAATCTGCTCATTTTTTTCTTTTTTTTTGAGTGTTGAGGGGGAGGGGAGGCGTTGACTTCCAGACATAAAATACATTATGTTCTCAACATTTTGAATTGTACGTAGGTGGTGATTGGCGGTCCATTTGAACCACAAATTGAGCATATTATTAGAGAGAAGGCATTTTCATTGAATGCTCCTGTAGTGTCAGCTTTTGATGCTGGAAGTCAGAGTAGTGTAAGATGCTTTGAAAGAGATGGGGAAGTTCCTTTTCAACTTTGCAAAATCTTTATAGAAAATCAGGATGATATATCAATGGTATGGTTCCGGCCCATATTGTTTCTCTCTGAAACAGCTTAGATTATGTCATCCAAATCTCTTGCTTGTCCTTCACAGTTTCTTCACTTGCCTGAAGTAAAGCTCCAAATGCTTGGAGAGCATCAATTGTGGAATGCCATTTCAGCCACTTGTACGGCACTTTGTCTCCGAAATCAGGGTGTGTAATATTCTTTAAAGTCATGTGTTTCACTTAAATTTTATATGGCTCGTGATTTATGCTCAAAGTCACTTATTATAAACATAATTATCAATGTTCATTTGCGCTATCTATAGTCGGCTTAACAAATCTCTTTTTGCCAATCATTTCATATTCAATGCCGCATGTATTCTTATTCTATTATGCAAATGTTTTTAATGTATGGCTTTTGTATGCACTCCTTGAGAATTGCTACGTTTCTGAAATGATATGAAACTGTTAAGTCAATTTATCTCATTCAACTACGTTTAACTGATTCTCTTTCCAAATTAAGGGTGGAGACTGTCAGATAAGTCAATTCAAACTGGTTTAGAGAAGACATGGCTGCCTGGGAGAGGCCAGTACTTGACAAAAAGGGAAGTTGAGAAACTTGGCCTATGTGGAGTGTCTGTTCTCGTTGATGGAGGTAACTGGTAATTTGGCATAATTGCCTTTGCTTAATTATAAGTGCATGACATCTAAAATGACTTGCAGCACATACTGAAGCATCTGCCAAGGGATTGACTGATATAATGAAAATAGAAGATCCAGATGGAATCTGGGCTTTCGTGGTATCAATGGCAAGTGATAAAGATCACATAGCATTTGCAAGACAGCTTCTTTCAGGTGCTGTTCTTGTTCTTGCACATTATTTGTTGCATGGTGGCTTACTATACTTGAAAGTAGCTAGGAGGAATATTTTCACAATTTCATCCATATTGAACATGATTAACTCCATAGGCCATAGTTAGTGTTGTTTCCTTGTAAACGAACTGTGAGTTCAAAATTTTTTGCAGAACATTGTGTTGTGCTATTCCTACATGAATACCTTTTATTTTAATTTGGCGAATACACAATAAAGGTGATATTTCATTATAACAAATGTAAATTTGCATATGTCTAATAGAAATTAATTACCACATATACAACTCATTAGTTAACTTTCATCAGTGATGCTAAGAATATTTTACTTTTGGTTTAATTTCTCTCATCTTAATATGGTTGATAGTTATCGCTTCTCATGCTGATGTATTTGTTCATTTTAGGATATCGCTATATGTAAGAAATATACAGTTATATTTGCTTTATTGTGATGATTATGTTTTTGATTATACACCCCAGGAATATTGTCTTGATGTGATCATCGTATTATTAATAGGAGAGATTTTCATGCAAATATGATAAGAAGATTAGGGTTTTAATATGGCATCAATGCAAGTTTTCTCCTGTTGGTTGAAGTCACAGCTACCACTGCTGCCTCACTTTCTGTTCCATTTTTTTGTAAACATTCCACATTCTCCCCTTCTCTTTGATCTCTAATTTTTCCCCCTCCTTGCCTTCATCTTCTAGCCACCTTGTCAGAATACTATCGTTCTCTGCTTTTTGTTATTTCTTTTATGTTTTTATCACAAGTATTAAAGTACTCTTATGTTTTTTAGCAAAACGACACTCTTCTCTTTGATTTCTTGTTTATACGAAAACAATCTATACCTCTTTGTTTTTTCCAAAATTCTTTGCCATCCACTCGAACCTCAACTCCAACCCCAACCCTAACCCTTTTCGTTCTTTCCTACCACTAGAAACATGGAGAGAAAGGCTTTGCCCACTTTTCTATGTGATATGTTGTGATTTCTCTTCGACCTCGTCTCCATTTTTTGTGTCTACTTCTCTTTTTGGCTACCTAAAACTCCCCTCCAATATTGTTACCACTATCAGGTTAAAATTATGTTAATTATCTTATATAGTTGAGGGATTTTAGGTACCTAATGAAAAGCTTGCTTCCTTGATCTTTCTTTTTCATATGTGGTTGACATTGTCAAGTTTACCAAGTGGCAAGCTTTGATTCTGCCTTTTTACATGGATGATGAGTAACCTGGAGACATCAGATGCGTCCATACTTATGTTCTAGGAGTCGGCCAAAGCTACATTGGATTTTGATCTGTTCATGTATTTTCATAAATCTACATTGTTTACTTTGGTCTATTTTCAATGTAGCAGGATAATTTGCCAATCCAAGCAAACTCTATCTTCTTACATGGTAAGTGCGATGAGTTGAGTATTGCCCATTCATTATACAGACTCATTATTTGATAACGTCAAACTGATGGGTTCCTTGTTGCCTACTCCTTGATTTGGACAAGGCTTCCTCCAATTTGAGTTCTGGTCGAGCCTTCTCTATCAAAAATGGATTGGCCAGTTATCCTTTTATCTGCATAGTCGCTTGATGGAACCTCTCGACCTTAATTGGAAGGTTACAGTAGGTATTCTTTGGTTCTCTCTTTTCACTTGGCAGCTCTTTGGTTGGATTGGAAGAGTCAGAGAGGATGAAATGGAGTGGGAAAGTCAATACACTAGAGACCTAACTTATTCAAAGCTTCTTGATTCCACTCCTAGTATAAGAGGATATATTGAGATTTTAGAGTGTTCCTTATACTACCCTTTGGAATTCCCCATACAACTATTATAAAAGTACAAACAGACCCAATTTGCATCTCATCTGATCGATGTTTTTGACATGATTTTGGGCTGCAAAGAACTGTTGAAGATTTTCCTAGATTTTATCGGAGTTGCCCAAGGAATGTTGGTTGCTATCAGGCTTTGGATTCCCATGCCTAGTAGATGTCAAAGTCGAGTTAGGGCATCAGCATTGATTATCAATTTTTGACCTTGTTTTGGAGTGTTTGACGTGTTGTTGTTTCAAGCATGGCTCCTCATGTCTATATGTCGACACTTGTATCAAGTATCAATGTTATTGTTGTTGTGCGTTGTTCCTCCTATCAAGATGTTGACGCCAGGTTTTCTCGTGTTGGTTTCAGATAAAGACTTGTTTTTTGTTGACGCCTCTTGTACTGATGCCAATGCTCGACACTTAAGGCTTCATTTCTCTCATTTCTATGTTCTACAAGGCTTGGTTTCTTGACCTCTCTCATACCAATGCTTGACATCAAGATATTGTTTTTCTCGTATCGAAGTTTGAAACAAACTAGTTTTGTTGACACTTTTCTTGTTGATGCTTGACACTTAAGATTTCGGTTCTTTCATGTCTATGTTTGACATAACATTGCTTAACTCCTTTCCTGCAGATGCTCGATGGTTCTCATTCCAATGCCCGTCAGTTAAGAACTTGGTTTTCTCATGTCAATGTTAGACACAACTTTGTTTTGTTGACTCCACTTGTGCCAATGCCCGACAGTTAAGATGTCGCTTTTTCTCGAATCGATGTTTGCGAGACTATGTTTTGTTGACTCTTATATTGACGCTTGACACTCTAGATGTTTCTCTCGTATTGATGTTGTCAACTTGTCTTAGAAGTTTTTTGACAAAAGGCCTTTGAGGAAGCCTTTGAGGGCAGGTGATGGATGCAAAGCCTAAGATACTAGGTGAATTGTGGGATTTTGAGTATCTAGATTAATCCTCTGATCATCATGCAATTTTGTTTTATGGATTTCATCCCCCTTTTCAGTCATTGCAATCTCAATTGTTGAATGATAGCACAATCCTGTATATCACAAGTACTTTGTTGCAAGTTCTCTAGACTATTGAGCTTCTTTATGCTCCTCCAACTGCTGCTAAATAGTTAGCCTATATTGTCAAGATTAGAGGCAATTGAGAAAGTGGTGGTTGCTTTCATCGAGGTGGGATTTCTTGTTTTATGGCCAGGATGAGGTTAGTGTAGGCAAACTTCGATCTTCAGTGGAGTAGCTATTTTCACAATTTGAAGCCTTTCCAACTATTCATCGTGAGACATACTTCCCAATGAAAATGAATAAGGAACTATTAGTTAGTTTTTATCCTTACTATGTAACCGAAATTTCGACTAATTGACGCGATGTTAAAGTTGACTAGGTTAATGATGTGCGAAAAATGCAATTTTGAGGTCAACTCTTGGCAAATTTTCACAGATATTAAGATAAATTGGAATTATTTACTCCTAATCCTTCAATTCATGGTTTTCACTTACCAAAACATTTGCCATTCCATTAATATTTGCCACCAATCTCATTTTTATTTCTTTTGTAACTACTCTCAGGTCGAAGGCCTGAGGCTGTCATCTTGACCGAGTCTACCATCGCAGGTGGCAAATCTCGCACTGCTTCAGCTAAGGCTTTGAAGGAGGTTTGGCTCGTGGCTTCTAAATTATTGGAAATTGATGCAGCGGATATGGGCTCTTTGCATCAGTGGAAGAATGATGAATTTCCTATTGTTTCCTCACGAGGAGATGTGAGCAACAGGCAAGTTCTGATGGTGGCATGCCAGAACAATGACGTTCAGGATTCAATACAACTGGCAGGTATGTTACTGCATGCCAGAGCAGTAGAGAAGCACCGGTTTATAGTGGTTACTGGATCTCTACATATTGTTTCTTCAGTCTTAGCAGCCGTGAAGCATTAATATGTGATTTACTAATGCTGCATTAACATGTATAACTCAAAATTTACTATTTACATATATAGCATTAAAGAATTCACATGCCATAGATATAATATCACATTTAAGTATCCATCCTTGAAAGATTCATGAAGGATGATAGGAATATTTCATTAAGTATTAGTACACATTGGTTATGATGAAATTTACATATGAACAATGCATGTGCATGAGACCTATATTTAATGGTTGATCTTAATGGAATGTTCACACAATTTTTTATTGAAACTTAACTTGGATGTTATCCATGTGTCATTTAAAATTCTACTACACATGGATTTAGATGTTTAAAGACATTTTCTTGTTGGTGTTTTTATGTCATTGCCTCTATTACTTAATGTTAGGAAGAGTGGCTACTTGATTAGAAGCTACTACTTGTTTATGCAATGTTAGCATATTTATGTAGGATTCAATGAATTATCTATTTTGCAAAGAAGCATAAAATATGTTCTACTGGTCATCTGCTTTAGGTAATTTTCCAACTTGAGAATTTATGTAATGTTATGAAGATATTATGTAATGTTTTGATTTAGGTTATTTTACTTTCGTGTATGTTGTTTAATTGTGATTCTTTGCTTTTCTATCTGAAACATCAGATTCCTGGGAGAAAGGATTTGTTTGAATTGGAGTTTGTATAAGTATATATAAGATTTAGGATTTAGGAGTAGGGGGACTTAGATGACATGTATGTTTGGGAGTAGAGGCACTTAGATGTTTTCTGTAGAATTGTATTGACGTGGCTGTTTGGGTCAAGACTCGAGAGCTAGATTATATTCCCTCCTGTTACTCAATTGTGAATGATCTGGTGAGTTTATTTTTTGATCCGGGACTTTAGACATAATTTGGCATTGATACTTTGTTAAATCTTGGCGTTATTTTTTTTTATGTTACAGAATGTGGTCAGTTTAGTTTGGTATTTCTTTTTTAGTTTTCGAATCTATATAACTTAGTGGAAATTTAAACAATCACGGTTTTATGATATTTGTGTAATTAAAGGGTTTAAGAGAAGTTTATTGTGATCTAAAAACTTTGAGGTGCATCCTTTTCTTTTTTTCTCTTATCCTTTCATTTAGTAACTTTGGCAATGAAGTTTCTCAAAATGAGGTCGTCATGGTTTCTACATCAAACATCAACCCTCAGATTAGCTTTTGGTGGAGGCGTCGATATCGATCCCTAAGTAGTTAGTTTGTGCTAGGACAGATGAGAACTTCATTGAATACTTTCTTGTTTTATTCTTGGATTATGCGTCCCTTTTCGAATCATGGACTTACTCTCGAGTTCTTAGTGGTGTTCAGATTACTTTTCTCACCTCCTTGGCATTTACTTACAAGTAAATATGTATTTGCTTGCTTTGCTTGCTCCATTGCAAACAGGTCGGTGATTATCTTTGTCTCAATATACTAGGGATATATTTTTATCTCGTTGGTGAATTTATGTCAAGCCCTTTGATTTAGATTGCCTCTCTTGCCACAAATAATATCTTTCAAAAATTACTTGATAGATTTCAAGTTGCACGACTTAGCATACCACCTCATTTATAAGCTCTCCAGTGATGATGANGAAGAGAGAGAGAGAATTGGGTCACATGCTTGCCCTTTCTATGCTGGCTTCTTGAACTTTTGAAGAGTTCCAAATATAAGTGTTTTGTATTTCTAAAGTTTTAATCTTATTTCTATATTTATTATTATAAGAATTAATAAAAATATATAATATTACTTAAAGAAAATTGGATTAGATTTTTATCGGATTGGATCAGTGCTGACTTGGATCTGACCCGCTCGATATATAAATAGATCGGGTCGGATTTCCAATTAATATTTCAGATCAAAAAATTGTTCCGTTTAATAGGTGTTTACATCTGGATTCAGCGTCGCATCTCGACAGCATCTTATGACCTCGACCACGATATTTGGGCTTCGACATCCCCAGTAACATCAACAATGATGTCTGCTCACCCTCAGTTATTGTTGTCTGAGTCTAGTGGAGATCATCATGTCAGCATAGCTTCCACTGATTGAAGATTCCCATCAGTCACAGAAACCAAAGATTCTCGTGCCCTGGCCACTATTGACGGTTTTTCCGGAGTTGGTAATGGTGGGGCCGATAGTATGAATCCAATGAATATAATATACAATATTTCATCCCGAAAAATTCTCTGAGCTCCACCATAGCACATCTATAAATTCCTCTGGGCAGAGCCCTAGAGAGAGGACAAGTAAAAAATACTACCTGAGACCAAAAAGAAGACTCCAAGAGAATTAGATTCCCCCGAGAATCATCGAAGATGAAGCTTGTATTCTTTGTTTTTCCTATTGTACTGGTCCTCTGACCAAAATTTTTTTGAGCTTTAGTAAAATACTTTTTTCTGGACTCTCTGGTGGATATAGGGAAAACTATCTCTAAACTACCTTAAATTCTTGTGTGCTTTTCTAAATGATTGTTAGCTTTCTGACATTGAAGTTCTAGGCTAGAAACGTTACGTGCCACTAATTCTTAGGACTTCATCTAACTTCGTCAATACTCCATCATGAGAACGAGTTCTCGGAAGGTGCGGCCTGCTTCTACTGAGCTCGGGTGGAGTATGGGATGATGCTCCCTCCACAGCCGGAGTTCAGGGAGATTCTAACGCCTACCAGATTGTGTCGGCGCAGCTTGTCCCCAATGTCGTGGCGTACATCTACTCCTTCCTCAAGCTTATGAAAGCTCAGAACATTCCCTGGAGCATGACCCTGTTCAGCTGGATGGGGATCCCGGGGTACAAGGGGTGTCTCGTCGTCCGCTTCAAGTCGAAGAAAGGAATGTTTTCAAGAGCGAGTAGTTCCTATTCAGATTGGATGGACTACTACTTCTTCGTGGGAGGTGAGCTAGGGATCCCCAAGACACCAGGACTGTGCCCACCTGAGTTTATAGGAGATGTCACGTGGATGGCTGGAGAGGGGACTATGGGCCACCTGGAGAAGTTGAAGAAGCAGAGCTGGCCTCTGAAGTATTTTGAGGTATGTTAGGAGTGATGTATTCCTGCAGGCCAAATCGTGGGGATACACTATTTTTAATGAAATAATCCCTCCCACAGGCACAATAATAATGAAGAGGGTTAGGAGAGAGCAGCACCCAACCATCCAACTAGGGAAAGAAATAATAGAGGTTGTGGAGGAGCAGGGGGAAATAGAGGTTTCTGAACCAATATGTGAGGGAATCCTAGTGGAAGTGGTATCTTCTTTAGAAGATACTAGTAATAATGATATTCCTTCAGCCCAGAGATTTGAAGAAATGGGCAAGGGCAAGGGACTTGTAGTGGTCACCAAACCGAAGGCAATCTCAAGGGGGAATAAGGAGATTGTCCTTGGAGGAGGAACGAAGGAGGGGAAAGTCACTGCAAGTCCTAACTTGGAGTTAGCAATAAAGGATGTGCTCAGGAAGAGGAGGGGCCTCCCAGATAGGAGAACGTCGGAGCCCCCCCTAAAAGAAGTAGGGAGACTGAGGAAGGAAAGTTACCCTCAGGGGGGGCTTACGAGTGGCAGCATAGAGTAGAGTCCCTATTTAGTTTTAACTTCAAGGGGATCTACGAAAATGAGGGTGAGAATTGCTGTGGAGACACAAGAGAGCAGGAAATAATTAATGGTGCTCTCCCAGCAAACATCTGACCGTGGATTCACTGTGCCAATAGAGATGGGTCTGGTAGTAGGAGGAGGTCTGATAACAACGGATTTGGAGAGGAAGATTGAAGAAACCGCCACTCCAGACCTCTACGACATTGTTGCGAACGGGGCAATTTCTGTAAGACATCACTTCTTATGTCTTTCTAGTATCTCTATGCGATCTTATTGATAATACTGTTTTTATTTTGCAAATACTTGCTCACATTCCTTTGATGTTGAATAGAAACCACCACTCCAGACCTCTACGGCATTGTTACGAACAGGGCAATTTCTGTAAGACATCGCTTCTTATGTCTTTCTAGTATCTCTATGCGATCTTATTGATAATACTGTTTTTGTTTTGCAAATACTTGCTCACATCCCTTTGATGTTGAATAGAGTCATGAGGTCAGAGGAGCAAGTGGTTGTGCAGGCCAATCTCCTGCGTCAAAGGGATAGAGAGCTGGAAGTAATAAAGGCTCAGCTTGAAGCGGCATCTTCTCAGAAGAAAGCCTTGCAAGAAGAGAATATGAAGCTTTGAGTAGAGTTAGATAAGTATAAATTCAGGCTAAGGTCTTCAAGAGCCAACGCCTCAATTACTGAAAATAGGCTGAAGAAGGTTCTTGAAGAGCAGGGCGCCACGATTGCGGCCAAATCAGTAGAAGTGGTAGAGGCTTACAAGTTTAGCCTAGGATACATGAAGAATAGGTTAAATGGGATCAAGAGAGCTTGGGAGGGATTGATCTCTATTTTAATTAGAGAAGGTAAAATCACTGCAGATGACCTTTCTGAAGTAAATCCCATTCCCTGCTTGGCTGCTAAACCCTTATATAAAGAAGAAGGGTTGGAGTTCACTGATGAGCTTATCCAACAAATGTTTGATCTTTTGGATAATATCAAGAGTACTCTACCCTCATAGATATAGGATGCAATTGTATATAATATTGTAATTCTTTTTGTGAACAAAAATTTAGTAATGAAATTTGTTTTTCATACCTATTTTGTTGATATACTGTATGAATGTATTGTTGTAACTTGTATGGTGAGGTACCTCTAGGAGTATACAAGTTTTGAAAACTCCCTCCTGTATGAATGGCAATGGTTCATCTAAAACTGATTCCAGGTATTAGCCAGAACAATGAATTTCATATTAAGTTCAATCTAATAATAGACTTGATTATTTAGTTTCAATTGTAAGAACCATCATTGCCAGTTTTGACAGTAGAGAACTTAGAATGAACGCCTCTCGAACATTAGTTTTAGAATGACTTCTTTGCTAACACTTGCACAGGAAAAAAGTAATAGAGCTTGTACTGATCTTGCCTGGGAAGAGTTACTTCCCCAATGTCAAAGAACATGTTTGTCTACAATATCACGTCAAATATTTGTACTAAGATATGAGTTGATCTCCATCAGGGCAGCAAATCCTAGCGGGAACTGAAGACACTCTACTTAAGAGGGACCTATATCAAAGATAAGATAACAGGGATTGACCTAAGATTATGAGCAGGCTCTTCCGAAGCCCCCCTGATCTTCAGGCGTATGGTGGGATTCCAATTGTAGGTATTAGGAGATCCTATTTGCCTTGCAGACTTGACTAGGCTCGGGGACCAATGTTAATTACGAGCATTAGTATGAAAAAGATAACACCGATCCCGCAATAATAAAGTATCAGGGACGATGATGTGCATATTGGATAGTGATGACATCGATCCCAGTATAAAGCATCATCGTTCACGATGTCAAATGAGCAAATTAGTGCAAGTGGAACATCGTTCAAAATGGCCATCATTCACGATGTTACATCTCACAGTGATGTACTATGATTGAGGCCTTTCATGGTAATTGTAATCCAGAATTCCTTGTGAACTAAATCCAGAAGACTATGAATGTAATATGAATTCCAGATAATTAGCAGAATATGAATCCCATTATCAATGAAGAATATGAATTCTATGATCAATAAAGAATATGAATTCTATGATCAATAAAGAATATGAATTCCATGACTAATAAAGAATAATCAATAAAGAATATGAATTAGGAGACCAATAAGAAATGTGAATTTCTGAAGACCAGCAAGAAATGAAGTCTCGGCTGAAGCTTTATCAAGAATGCCTTGAATCTGCAAGATCACTGATTTAAGCATAGAACTTCTTGTGATCATCTCTGCTCCATGTTCTTGGAATTTGGGTGCCATCTGAATCTATCAAGTAGTATGCATTAAATCTGGCAACTTCGCGAATGATATATGGACCTTCTCAATTTGGTTCAAGCTTAGAAACCCCCAAGGTTACTGCCTCCCATTTGTCATCGCTTAAGGACAATATCGCCTTGTGCAAAATCTCGTGACTTCACCTTGCAATTAAAATGCCGTTCAATTAGGTGCTTATGCTCCATATACTTGAGTACGGCTAATTGTCTCCTGTACTCTAGGAGATCCAGATTGAGACGCTGTGAATCATCGTTTTCCTTCATCCAGGCTTTCAGAGCTTCGGGATCAAAACTCGCCGCCGCCTCCACTCTAGGAGAGAAGTGTTCCAATTCGATAGGTATAATAGCGTCCATCCCAAAGGCGACGAAAAAAGGAGATCCTAAGTAACTTCGGAGGGAGCGATATTGTATGCCTATAGAACGCCCTGCAGTTCATCAGGCCTGCAGGTCTTTGCCCCATCTAGATGCTTTTTCAAAATGTTGAGGGCTTCCATCAACATCAAACATCTGACAGGCCAAATTATGAATTGGCAGAGGTGCATTGTGCTAATTAAATATTGTGTTGGATGGACAAATTTATCAATTATCTAAAAAACAGTGTCCAGCCTAATAATCGAACTGAGGCAAGGAAGCTAAGGCTTGAATGCGCCAAGTATGTTCTCATCGATGACCAATTATACAAAAGATTCTATGCCGGACCTTTCACAAAATGTCTAAAACCTAAAGAGGCAACAGAGGTTATAAGGTCCATCTATCAAGGAGAATGCAGGACTCATGCTCATGGACGAAGTTTAGTCATGTTATGCGGATACTTCGTCAAGGGTTTTCTGTATTCATAAGGATGCCCAGACGTTTGTTGAAAAATGTCTCCAGTGCTAATACTATGCAGATCTGTAGAAGCAACGAGTAGGTTTTCTCAAGTCGACCAATTTCTCTTGGCCCTTCGCAGTGTGGGGGACTTGATTTCTTGGGCCCAATTCCTCTGGCAGTACGAAGCTACTGATGGGTCCTGGTTGCAATTGATTATTTCATAAAGTGGATGAAAGCTAAACCCATGGCTTAGCCTACTGCCCAGTACGTAGAAGACTTTCTATGGGCCAATATCTTATGCAGATATGGCGTTCTTACGACCATCATCATAGACAATGTTACTCCCTTCGCCAATCAGAGAATTCGCGATTTCTCTGGAAAACACCAAATAAACCTCAAGTACGCGCCTGTTTCTCATCCACACACTATGGTGTTACTTTCTTGTGCGTTGGCAAAGGTTCGAAGGTAGTGTGTTCCGCCACGAAATTAGTTATGGCTTGTGCTTTGATAGCCGTCCTGGCAGTATACTTAATATCGAACTCACCAAACGCAGCAGACTACTTGAGTAATCTGCCTGAGATCTCAGAAATATGTAGTATTTTGAGGAGAGGTTGATCAATAACAACCTGGATAGTGTGGGATTAGAGAATGCCAGCTTTTCCAATAAGAAAAGAGAATGCTAGCATTTCCAATACATGATATCTAGCTTCAGCTTCCAATAGTACATGACTAACATAGAATACCGAACGTTGAATCCCCTTCTCCTCTCTTACGAGGACTGCGGATACTGCTGTATCAGAGACTCCGAGATATAAAAAAAAACATCTCCTATCTCTGTAACTGTGAGGATTGGGACCGTTTTGAGATATTTCTTTAATTCGGTGAAGGCTTCTTCACATTGAGAAGTCTATTGTGTCTTTTTGCCTTCACGCAAACATTGAAAGAGTGGCAAATATCAATCCCCAACTTTAGACATGAATCTGCCCAGACTAGTGACTCGACCGGCCAGTTTTTGAATCTCCTTTAGCGACTTTGGAGAAGGCATATTGAGTATCATCGAGATTTTATTAGGATTGGCCTCAATGCCTCGAGCAGATATTAAGCACCCCATGAATTTGCCTGAAACAGCACCAAAGTGCATTTGGCAAGATTGAGTTTAAACTTGTACCTGCGAAGAGTGTCAAACGTCTCCTTTAGGTCAGACATATGGTCTTCCATGCTAGTGCTCTTGACTAAGATGTCATCTACATAAGCTTCAAGATTCATTCCCCTCTGGTTTTTGAACAAAGCGTCGATCATGCGCTTGTATGTTCGCTAGCATTTTTTAGTCTAAAGGGCATGACATCGTTGTAGTAGGTTTTGAAGTTAGTAATGAATGTAGTTTTCTCCTCATCTCCTTCAGCTATTCTTATCTGATGGTATCCGGAGAAGGCGTCCAAAAAATTCATCACGTTAAATCCAGCAGTGCGATCTACCATAACATCGGTACGGAGTAGAGGGTATTGATCTTTAGGGCAGGCTTGGTTGAGTGTGCAGAAATTAACACACATTCTCCACTTCCCGTTGGGTTTCTTTACCATTATCACATTTGTTAGCCATTCTAGATATTTGGCCTCCCTGATGTATTTAGCTTTTAATAATTTGTCAACTTCTTCCTCAATGGCATGGTATCTCTCTTCAGCCATGACTCTTTTCTTTTGCTTTACAAGAGTGGCATCAACAAATATATTCAAATGATGCTCATACACAAACCTATCGAAAATATCGATATACTCAGAAAGTAAGGTAGTAATTTCTTCCTGCTGCTTGTCATTCATGGAGGAGGATATAGATATAAGTTTAGAGGAGCCTTCTCCCCCAGAGTTACATTAATGACTCATTCCTGAGGAGTGATTGACTGGGTTTCCTAGGGTCTAACTAGTCGACTACGATCTGGGCGGCTATTTGGAAACATCGGAAAGCCTGTTTAGAGTCTCCCCTAAGGGTAACGACGCTACTGGGAGTAGGGAATTTTACGCAGAGGTGTGGCGTAAAAATCACTATCCCGAAAGAATTGAGAGTGGTCTTTCCATGGATGACATTGTAGCCAAACTTAGCTCTGATGACTACGAAGTTCATCATATTTATGGCATACCCGTTGTCATCAAGAAGGTCACCGATAGCGAGATGAAGCCCAAGGGTTGCACGTTCTCCCCAGAAAAGCCCAAAAGAGTAAGGCCTTTGTGGAGGAGGTCTGTCTCCTTAAGACCCATTTGGAAGAAGGCAGACTCAAACAGGATATCTGCCGCACTCCCTGACTTGATCAGAACTCGCCGGACATCGAGTCGGCGATATGAGCAGTGACTACTATGGGATCATCATAGGAATTGTTGCTGTGGGGGTGATCCTCCTTGGAGAAGGTGAGAGTGATGGAAGTAGAGATTTGTTGAGAGATACTGCCAACTTCAACGATTTGATGGCGAGCAACTATAAAGTCAACGCTAAAGATTGCGTTGATAGTTCTGGTGGCAGGGATATACCTTCCGTTTGGTTGGTCCAGACTAGGCGCAGTAGTGGGAGCCTGCACCGTGGTCCTCGAAGTACCTTCGTGGGGGACTTCCTTCCTGCTAGGCTCGGGGGCGTTAGTTGTGAGCAAGAACTCTTCCAACCTGCTTTGATTAGCTAATTTATCAAGCAGGGCTTTGAGCACGCGACACTTATGAAGCTTGTGCCCATAGTTTTCGTGCATCTCGTAGTAATTGTCAGGGTCTGTCCTTGTTGGAGGCACCAACATGGGTCCTGATGGGTGAACCTATCATTGCTTGACGATCGCCGCATAAACTTCAGTGAGCGATAGTGAAAAGAGATGTTTCTACTCGTGGAATTGGCGAGGCTTCTTATCCTTGTTGTTGCCATCGCCATTCCTCTGATTCTTCGGGCCCAAGGTTTCGTCATCCCGATGTTTCCTTTTCCTTCAGTTTTGGGCTTGGAAACATCGGGAGGGCCGCTTTCTACTTTTTTCAGGAGTACAAACTAACTAGCCCTAGCAACTAACTCAGGATAGCTCCTGAGTTTCACCAGCTGCAGAGATTTATACAAATCTTCATTTTTTAGTCCCCTCAATCGACGACATATTTAAGTTGTTGGCGATAAGGTTGCTCGACAGGATCCATCCAATATATATATAATTTGTATGGATCCAATGCAGCTAACATCCAATGGTCTCTATTAAAAGATCAAATAATATTACTTATAAATTTCAATATGCTTGAAATATTAGATTTTTATATATTTAAAAATTTTGTTAAAACTTACCCACTATTATAAGAAATAATAATTAATGAATTTCGACTGGCCTCCATTATTCTGTATCTCAATACTGTTGCACATTGATTCTTATTATTTATAAAATCTAGAATGCTTTCTGGATCAATAAAGTAGTATCTATCTTGCAAATTGATATCTGCTCTTATTTGATTATATAGAAATCTGTATGTACATAATAATATGAATATTAAATTTTTTTTTTGATCTAAATGTACATAATATGTATATATACTTATCTAATGTAAGCACTTATCATAGCCTCGTTGATCTTTTCGATCGTGCCAAACTCTATAGCCTCCTGTTATCAAATAATAATTGTTTATTATGCCCATAAATATTGACAAGAATAAAAAAATACGTTAACACCTTATTCGTTAATGTATGAATTGCATTTTCTAACATCTTATTTACAAATGACAAAAAAATATGATCTTTTTATGTACATAATTTATATAGAGTTAGAATTATAAGTCATATTATATATATAATAGATACAAATGATAATAAATAATATTATTTACCTTTTTGTTTTTACTTTGACTTGCTGGTGATTTCCTATTACTTCGCGTTCCAGTAGATTTAGTTTTTGTTCACTTTAAAAAAGTGAAATTAACAACAAAGAAAGTTTTAAAATTATAATATTATAATAAAGTATCATATATGATCATAAAAAAAAAAAGCTATGCAGGCCAGGAATAATATATCTCAATGCTTCACCGATTGTTGTCCTATCATCAACGGAAAAAATAAGTTTAACAGACTCATCAATTACATGATTAACGACGCTCATCGATAACGTGTGTGCAATAGGAGCCACTGGATTCACCACTGTCCCATGGGCGACCACATTATTGGGATTAATAGAAGCAATCAAGTAATATATTCCCTATAATATGAATTTGTTGAATGTAATGAAAATCATAATATAAATAAAACTATATATATATATAAATATCATGTAGAAATAATACATCAGCTAATGCAGGAGATGGGCTTGGGTTGCCTCCTATAAAAGAATCTGATATGCTCGCCATCTGACTTGTCTGGGTAGATCTATATCCTCTCATCATTATTTCTTTTAACGTCATATCTTCCTTGAGGTGAGAGATATGTTGCTGCTGCTTAATGTTTTTCTCTCTCAATTGCTGGATATCAGCAGCAGTGATAGAGCTAGGCGATCTTCCTCTCCTACTATCCTTAAAAAAGAAAGTTATTTTCTGAAATTTTTCTCCAACTCTAACTCTTCAGGATGCTCTGGCTCCTCTGGCTCCTCGTAAGTCAAAGCAAACAAGTCATTTCTACCTTTAGGGTGAATCGTGTCTTGAATAACCTGTGTGACCAACTTGTCCTACGTATAAAACAACGAAGTTATAAATTTACAATAAATACTCATATTTAATTACTATAATATGTATAATATGCAAAATTTAAATTACATAAAATCTTGGTTTCTAGCTCCTCAGAGGTTACATTGATGTAACGATCATTCTTTCTCTTGTGAGCAGCTTTTCATAGGTCTGACTTAAAAATAAGATGTTGAGTTCAATTTCTTTTTGCTACAAAATTATTTTTCAAAATAATTTTATATAAATAATCATATTCTATGTTAAATACAAATAAAAAGTAAACATCAGTATATTGATCTACCATTTTCTGCTCTAAACCTGCATGAACCTTTTTTGAGGTAGTATGATAGTATTTCTGATTATTTACCCTATCTACAGCAGTGCGACTCTTATTCTATATTGAATATTAATATGTGTTATAACTATTTTAGATAATTGTTGACGTGAGATGTAGAGGATCCCAAGAAACACAGAGAGAGAGAGTCCTGAGAGACGGCGGCACGCGGAGAGCTGAGCCTGTCGGTTAGAGTTTAGGCGAGAGAGAGCATCCAGAGTAACACACAGAGGTTTAAGGTGGTTCAGGGAGGAAATTCCCTACGTCCACCGAGCGGTCAGTGAGAGCTGATTTCATTAGAGAAAGGAAGAGAGTGGTCCAAAAGACCAGTACAATGAGCTAATCAGAAGAAAGAAAAAGAGAGAGAAGGAGCTCCTCAGTTGGGGCTCTAATTAGTGAAAAGCAAGAGGACACCGGAAAATGCTTGTACTCTGGTTGTCCTATTTCTTGTGGTTGTTCCCCCCTCTCCTCCTTTTTTCTGTCCGCTTAGTGACTTTAAATATTACTGAAAAGAATACTTTATCTCGGATTTCCTGGAAAGAAAGGAGATGGGCCCATCCTGATGGTCCCTCAGCTGTTGGCCACTGGGGGAGCTGAAAGTACTGGGTGGAGAGCTTTATCCTCCTTGATAGCAGTGATTCCACTAGGGGTTCGCGCCAGCTAGAGCACGTGAGTTTTTGATTTGCGTGTCTGGAAAAAGCATTCTGTACTGGAAACGACGCGGCCAAAGCACGCCGACAGCGACAGGTGCAGCTGAGGAACATCGTCATCCATGTTGCTAGGGGTGATCCTGGATCATCGTGGACGATGGTTGACCGAACCCACGTGGCCAAGGTTTGACTGAGGTTTGTGACCTGCGAGAATAAATAAATAAATAAATAACAACTTAGTGCCACCTGGGAGCCACGTGTATGGCTGGGATACAGCGTCGGAGCCACGCATTAACATCAGCCCCCCGCATTGTCAGGGCGCGAACATTAATGTGGATCCTGGAATGCGAACCGTCACGATGGCGAACGCGCTGCCCGAAACCTGTCAGGATAAGATGGAGCGGTTCTCTGCTTATTCGCATTCTCTCCTACTAATCTCTCAAAAAGTCTGCAAAGGAGAAGGAAAATCAGTCTAGAGATGGCGGATAGGAGAAGATGGAAAATTCTGTCCGGTCTGAAGAGGAAGACGGAAGGCAGGCCTCCGAGCGACGACTCTTCTTCTGATAAGAAGAGGAGGTTACTGAGTTACCCCCGGAGAGGGGAGAGGGAGCCGCAGTTGTTGTCTCGTCGCTGGCGAAAGTTGCTGAAGTCCTGATGCAAGTTCTGGAGTCTGCACAGGATCCTACAGAAGAAAGAAGGATAGAAGAAGTGGTTAACTTCTCCGATTCTCCTGTCAAGGAACCTCAGCGGGCTGGAGATCGGATAGAGGTGAGCGTGGTGCGCCAGACGCCTACGGAGGAGAGCCTCAGACCGAGAAGATTCTGCTCAAGGATGAAAATATAGAGCAGTTTCTTCCCGAGGTGGGGATAACCCTCGTGAGGGGGCCGGCAAAGACGCCCCTTGTGATTTGTGGTCCTGCTCCTTTTGGTGAACCAATCCCTCCTCCTGTCAAGATAAGGAAGCCCCTCTTCCCTCGTCTTCTCCCGGTGAGTCTTCGGAATGAAGAGAAGGACAAGAAGGAGGAAGGCAGCAAGATGGAAGAGGGGATTAAGAAGAAGGAGGAGGTTTCGCGGGCCGCCCCTAAAGTTGCCCTTGGCATTGGAGGGTCAGGAGGCGACTTGGGGGATAGATTGTTTGAAATAAGGAGGGAGGAAGAGAAGATCCTGGAGAATACTTCCCGGATCTTGGAGGTGATAAAAAATGTAAAGGGTCAGGAGGAAGGGGAAACTCGCCTCTTCGGGAAGATGGTAGAGTTAGAGGGTGCTCTGTTGCAAATTGCAGAGCGCTCTCAAATTGCTCATAAGATGGAGCTTGGGGAGTTAAAGAAGTTGGAAGATAGATTGGTTTCCCTAGCTTTGAACAGCTCTGAGTGGGCAGGTAAAGCAGATGCTGTGAGGGGAGAGTATCACCGCACCATCCTGGATATAGGGCAAGCCCACTCTGCTCACGCTAAGGACCTCCAGAAGAGAATAAAAGAGTTAGACGATGAAAATGAGGCCTTGCGGTGGGAGAGAGAAAAGTTCAAGAAGGAGGCTACAGACGCCAAGGAGGCAGAGTCCAGGGCGAAGCAAGCGGCTTTCGAGGCTCATCGCTGGAATGAGTTGCTGAAAGCTGAGGTGCACTCCATGCGCGCCTTGGTGGAAAACAACGCTAGATGGAGGGGGCGGCGCATGGAGGATCTGGAGGAAGCGGTGAGAAGGGCGGTGAACATCATCGGCGCCTCACCGGTAGGCCACCATGTCAAGAATCAGGCAGCTTTCGATCTTCTCTTGCTGACACTGGTTGATGTAAGTATTTTAGATCAGGAGAACATCAGAGGTCCTACGGTTCTTCCTTTCTGCGGCCCGAGGGGACCGGACAGGTTCTTCGATGCCGGAAGTCATGGCTCAGGGGAGATTCCTCCTTCAGGCACCTACGCCGGCTGGGGATATCATCTTGTTCCTCAATGCAGAAGTCCTGAAGAGGGCCAAAGTATTCCTCCTGAGACGCAGCGACAGGCTCAGCCTGAGGACCAGAGGTGATCCGCCTCCCTCGTCCTCCTCTCATTCCTCAGCCTCATCATCAGTACGTTTGAAGGAACGATCTGAGAGGGGAGGAGTCCTGGTAGCCCCCAGGTGATCTGCTACTGGTCGTTCAGGAGAAAAGTAGGTTGATCCAGTTGTCTAAGTTCTGAAGCCTTGTAAAAAATTTCTTTTTTTTATTTTATTTTTTATTTTTCTGTACTCAGGAGAGAAACGTGTAAGAGAGCAAAGAAATATAATTTTGTAACAAGTTATCATGAATAAAGTGTATTCTGAAAACTTGCTCTGAATGAATTCTGCTTGTATTTTCTTTATCTTTTCTTTCGTGTTTGAAAATGGTACCATGAGACCAGAAAAGAAAAGAACAAGAATTCATAAGTATATGAAAGTGTAAAGCCAATGAAAAATTCTAAGTTAAAAGATGAAACTAACTATCGTCGTGCCCGAGTTTATGAAGCATCGAACAATGACAGTTAAAAGAATAAAAAGAAAAGTGCATTCTGTTGCCTTGAAACATCGTGCACGAGGCCAGGGCGAATGCAGGGAAGGGACGCTTCGATATTCATGCGCCGCTTTGAATTTCAAAACTTTCAGAAAAATGGACGATCAGATTGGTCTCGCACGTTGATCGATAAGATCAAACGGCCAAAAGGCGAAAAGTCACAACTGTTCCCCATAAAACCTTTTGCAAGGAGGGAGGTTTGAATCTTTTGCCTGCCTTCAAACCCTAAAGAAGAGCCTTCCCTGATTCCGCTTGTTGCAAAAACTTACCATGGGGGGAAGAGAGATTGAGTGGGCCGAACTGGCCGAAAAGTTCCTGAAGGACTCTAGCTACCAAAAGAGTCTTCTGATGGAACACGAAGTGCTCAACACAACGAGAGGGTTCAGGTGAAATCCTGGCCTAATGATCATCCCCCCCACTGCCGATTTTCGTCGAAACAGTCCTCCTGAAGGAGCGGTATGCATATATCGGGCTCAGGTGGAGTACGGTTTGATGCTCCCGCCGCAACCGGAGTTCAGGGAAATCTTGAACTCGTACCAGATCGTGTCGGCGCAGCTTTCCTCCAACCCTGTTGCCTACGTGTACTCCTTCCTCAAATTGCTGCAGGCTCAAGAGATACCATGGTCCCTGACGTTGTTCAGGAGCTTGTTCAGCTGGATGGCAGTGCCGGGATACGGAGGGTGCTTGGCCTTGCGATTGAAAACAAGGAAGGCAATGTTCTCAGGGGTGAGTAGTTCTCATTCAGATTGGAGAGACTACTACTTTTTCCCTGGAGGGGATTTGGGAATCCCCCTGGCGCCCCGGAGTCTGCCCTCCTGAATTCATCGGCGATGCCAAGGGGATGGCCGGAGAGGGGACCCTAAAGAATCTGGAGAGGCTGAAGGGGCAAAACTGGCCCCTGAAGGGTTTCCTCAGACACGTGAAGAATGACATATCTCTGCATGCCAAGTCGCTGGGGTATGCCATCTTCAAGGAGGTTCTCCCACCCCCTAGCGCAGCTCCGATGAAGAGGGCCAGGAGAGGGCAGCCCCCTGCCATCCAGCTCAGTAAGGAGGTCACTAAGGTGGAGGAGGAGGAAGAAGTGATGGAGGTTCCGGAGCCAGTCTGTGGCGGAGCCGCCGTCGATGTGGTATCTTCACCTGAGGACGACGCAAATGATAGGAAGATCTTGGCCGAACTGATGGAGGATGCGGGGAAAGGGAAAGAACCCGCAATAGTAGCCAAGCCCAAGGTGATCCTTAAGAGTGATAAAGGGATCGTCATTGGGGAAGAGAAGGAAAGGATTAAGGCCGAAGAAGGCCAAGAGGAGAAGAGGGAGGGAGGGGCTGAAAGCCCCTGCCTGGACCTGGTTCTTAGTGGGGTCCCAAAGAAGAAAAGGGGTTCCACTGAGAGTGCCAGTCCAGAGCTCCCGTCGAAGAAGGGGAAAGGTGTAGAAGAAGAGGGCTTAGCTACAGAGGGGGGACACGACTGGCAGCAAAGCACCGAGCCTCCCTACAGCACCAACTTCACGGGGATATTCGGGGACGAAGTTTCTAGGATTGCGGTGAGAATAAGAGGAGATGGGAGAGAGTTAACAGTCATCTCCCTACCGAGGAGAGGCAGGTCTGGCCATGGGAAGTGGCCTGGTGTCCAAGGAGTTGGAGGAGAAGTTAAAGAGAACCTCCACACCAGAGTTCTATGCAGGTTTTGTCAACAGGATGGCTACGGTAAGGATTATTTCTCAAATCCTTTTCCTTGATTGTCTGGTCTTGGAGTGTACTAATTCTGTTTCTGTTACAGATGTTTGCTCGCTTGCCACTGGCTTTAAATAGGGTCCAGAGGACAGAGAAGCAGGTGCTTGAACAGAGCATCCAGCTTCAGCAACGGTCCGAGAAGATAGAAGCCCTGAAGCTTCAACTCGCAGTGAAGTCTTTAGAGCACGACGCCCTGCAAGAGGAGTTTGCTGTATACAAGTCTGCCATAAGTGCTCTGAAGGCTGACAACAAGGTCTTGTGGAGAAATGGAGAAGTCTGCTGAAGACCAGGAGGTTGTTGCTGCGAGGAAGTCTGCTGCAATGGTGGAAGCCTACAAGACAAGCTTATTCTGTAGGAAGGAGAGGTTAGAGGGAATCAGGCAGGCTTGGGAGAGCTTAGCCTCCACTTTGATCCGTAAGGGTAAGATCACTGCGAATGACCTTGCGGGCATGGAGCCCCTCGAATGCCTGGCTGATGATCCCATTTATAGGGAGGAGGGGTTGGACTTGGATGATGACTTTATCCATCAGATGTTTGATCTTTTGGATAAAGCCAACGAAGACCAACCTGCTCCAATGTAAACAGAAGTGTAACCTCAACTTTGTAATGTGAACGTATATGAATAAAAAGAAAGATTTCTTGCATACCTTTCTCTTGTATTCATAAGGCAAGCAGGTACCTTGAATGAATGTAAACTGCATTGTATGAAGCGAGTTCGAAATTTTGATTTGAGCAATATAAGTTGAGCCCCATAACTTCGAGATATACGAATGTGAACACCGGTCCGTGAGGATGAGCTCCGTAATAAGAACACCATATATAAATGTCTTATAGAGCACCTTTTGAGATCTCTTCACCTTACATATTTTATATGAAGTAGCGATGGCGATCTCAAAAAGGGACCATCAGACTGAATGTCAAGAAAATTTGAATAATTTGAAACATTATATATAACATTTGAACATATAGGATGATTGATTTGAGAATTTTTAGAGCTTTGACCCTCAAACCACATTCCTTTATGCAGCTGTATGAAAAAATCACATAGTAGTAATGATGACCCAGTCTAGGAGGAGTTATCTGACCCAATACCAAAAGGATGGATTGTCTGAAAACATCATAGTCTATATTTGTACTTTAGGTATGGGCTGACCTCCGTGGGGGTTTGATCCGGAGATCTATTTTAGAATTATACCTCTTTGCAACCCTACACAGGAAAGAAGTAATAGCAATAATAGTAGAGATCTTGCTTAGGAGGAGTTATCTGACCCAATGCCAAAAGGACGGATCATCTAAAATATCGTAATCGAGGTTTGTACTTGAGGCACGGGTAGACTTCTGTTAGGGCAGATCCTAGTGGGAAGCGAAGGCACTCTGCTTAGGAGGGACCTATATCATGAGTAGATAGCAGGGACTGCCCTAAGGTTACGAGCGAGCCTTCTGGCCTTCCGCTAGCTAGATGGGCTTATGGAAGGGTTTTGTATGTAGGTAGGAGATCTCGCCTGCCAGGCTGACTAGGCTCCGTGACCTCCGTATATGATGAGTGAGTATAACATACCATCGTGTACGAGCCGCGGACACCTCGGGTACGATAGTTGAGAGTTTGAGGTTAGAATCATATCTGTCGCACAATGCTTGAATAAAAGATGAGCTAGTTGTGCTCCAATTAATATGAATACCTCGAGATGATTGATCAATCATAAGACTAGTATTATAGGAACTCTTGAGTTCAGAATATATCCTCCAGGAGAGCATAATAAAAGAATCCAGATGTATATTGAAAGAATCCAGGTGTGTATGGACAAAGAATGTCTCATAAAAAAGGGATTCCAGATGAATCTGTACAAATGAATTCTGTGCGAGTCAGGATAGATTGCCGTTTTGATTTAAGCATAGAACTTCTTCAGATCATCTCCGCTCCAAGTCCTGAGAAGTTGAGTGCCTTCAGAGGTCATGAGATAATACGCGTTAGGTCCTGCAACCTCGCATACGATGTATGGGCCCTCCCAGTTGGGCTTAAGTTTGGGAACTCCCAAATTGCTGCCGGCAAGAAGTCGTCGTTTAAGAACCAGGTCACCTTGAGTGAAACTTCTAGGATTGACCTTACGGTTGAAGTATCGTTCTACCCGGCATTTGTGCTCCAGACACCTGAGCGCAGCTATCTACCTCTTCTGTTCCAAGAGATCCGGAGCAACCCGTCGTGAATCATCGTTCTCATTTATCCAGGTTTGCAAATCTTCGGGGTCAAAGTTGGCTGCTGCTTTTACTCTGGGAGAGTGGTGTTCCAACTTGACTGGTATGACGACGTCCATCCTGAAGAACAGGGAGAAAGGCAATTCTTGAGTGACCTCGAAGGGAGCTGTATTGTAAGCCCAAAGAGTGCCTGGTAGTTCATCTGGCCAGCGAGTCTTGGCGCCATCTAAGCGTTTTTTCAAAATGTTCAGAATGTCCTGTTAGTAGTCTCTGCCTGCCCATTAGTGTGAGGATGCCAAACAGATACATACTTGAGGTTGATCTGATGCTTGCCGCAAAAGTCGTGAGTCCGCTGATTGACGAATGGAGTACCATTGTCTGTGATGATTGCCAAAGGTACACCATACCTGCAAACGATGTTAGCCCATAGGAAGTTCTCGACGTTCTGAGTAGAAGGCTGAATAAGTGGTTTAGCTTCAATCTACTTTGTGAAGTAGTCGACAGCGACCAATATTCACTTGTAGCTTCTGATAGTGGTAGGCATTGGGCCCAGAAAGTCAAGCTCCCAAACAAGGAAGGGCCAAGATGAATTGATGGGTCTGAGATAGCCGGCGGGTTATCTTTGCATGTCAGCATAATGTTGGCACTGGGGGCATTTTTCCACAAATGATTGAGCATCTTTGTGGATATTGGGCCAGAAGAATCCCTGACGTAGGATCCGCATGACCAAGCTTCGGCCGCGAGCGTGGGTTCCGCATTCTCCTTTATGGACAGCCTCCATGGCCTCCTGAGCCTCTTCGAGCCTCAAGCACTTAGTGAGGGGTCTGGCATAAGACCTTCTATAGAGTTTCCCGTTGATAAGGACGTAGTTAGCGCAATCAAGTTTCAGCTTTCTTGCTTCTTGTTTGTTGGCAGGTTGAGTCCCATTCTTTAAGTAGTCGAATATCCTGTCCATCCAGCATGATAGGCGCTCCTCAGAGCAAATTGCCGCACATTCATAGTTGGATTCTTCAAGTATTTGATGTTGGCGGAGGTCGGGGAGCCCCCCATTGCGAGCCGATCTGCCACTTGGTTTTCTCTTCTGGGAATGTGCGTCAAGGAGAATTCTTCGAATTGAGAGATCAAGGACTGAGTTTTCTGCAAATACTTCTTCAGAACCTCATTATTTGTTTCGTATATTCGATTCACCTGGTTGACGACCAGTTGGGAGTCGCTGAAGACTTGTATGCATTTTACCGACATGTTGAGTGCAAAACTCAATCTTGCAATAAGAGCCTCATACTCTGCTTGATTGTTAGTAGCCTTGAACTGAAGAGTGATCGCCTGATGCAGGGCGACTCCCATGGGGCTGGTTAGAAAAATTCCAACTCCCTGGGAGTGCGACCTCGATGCGCCGTCAACGTGGAGGGACCAGGGCACGGCCTTGTGTTTGGCAGGCGGTGGCTCTGAAGTAGAAAGTTCGGCAACAAAATCTGCCAGCGCTTGAGCTTTGATTGCCGTTCGCGGAATGTATTTGATATCGAACTCACCAAGCTCGATAGACCATTAAGAAGCCTTCCCGAAACTTCGGGAGTATGTAGTATCTTCAGGAGTGGTTGGTCAGTAACTACCTGAATAGTATGCGCTTGGAAATATGACGCAGTTTCCTTGCCGCCATCAGGAGGGCTAAAGCAAGTTTCTCTAGAGTAGAGTATCAGCTCTCAGCATCTAGGAGAATATGACTGATATAGAAGATAGGAAGCTATACCCCGCTATCATCGTCGATGAGGACCGCCGAGACAACAGTGTCAGATACGCCCAAATATAAAGATAAGAGGGCCCCTTCCTTTGGTGCCACTAGTATCGGTGTCGAGGTAAGGTATCTCTTTAGTTTTGTGAAAGCAGCTTCACATTCATCGGTCCATTGACTTCTTTTGCTGTTGCGCAAACATCAAAAAAAGGTTGAATAGCGGTCTCCAGCTTTTGAAATGAATCTTCTGAGGCTGTTGACTTGTCCTGCTAGTTTCTGGATCTCCTTCAATGTTCGGGGGGAAGGCATGTTCAGAATCGCTGATATCTTGTCTGGATTGGCTTCTATCCCTCTGGCTGAGATCAAGTAGGTGAGGTTGGCAAGCATTCCCTGTATCTCGGAGGCTCGCATACCTCTGGAGGAAGAAGCCGATTCGGTACAGTGGCGGGAAGTCGAGGCTGAAGCTCCGTTGCCTGGTGCCCTAGCAAGTCTGATGGCGAGCGTATCATGTTCTTTTATGGGAGGCAACTCTGTAAGCCCACCTCCTGCATTAGCTGAGGTATTATTATACATGATATTTATATATATAGTTTTATTTATATTATGATTGTCATTATATTCAGTAAATTTACATTACAGGGAATGCATTGCTTGATTGCTTCAACTCTCAATAATGTGATCGCCCATGAGACAGTGGTGAATCCAGTGGCTTCTATTGCACACACTTTATGGATGGGCGAGGGAATTCGTATAGTTCTTGTTAATCATATAATTGTTGAGTCTGTTAGACTCATTTTTCCAATTGATAATAGGATAACAATTGGTGAGGCGTTGGGATATATTATTCCTTGGCCTACTTTGCTTGTTCTTCATGATAATCAGGTATAATACTTTGTTATAATGTTATACTTTTAAAAAAAAAATTGTTATAAATTTTTATTTTTTTAAAGCGACTAAAAGCTAAATCTACTGGAGCACGCCATGATGGAAAATCACCAGCAAGTCAAAGCAAAAAAAGTCAGGCAAAAAAATTTATTTATTGTCATTTGCATACATTTGCATACATTTGCAATTTATAATTCTAACATATATAAATTACATACAGGAAAAAGATCATATTCTTCTGTCATTTCTAAATAAGATGTTAGAACACGCAATTCATACATTGACCAATGAGGTGTTGATGTATATTCTTATTCCTGCTGACGTTTATGGGTATAACAAGCAACTATTATTTGATAAAAAGGAAACTTTGGAGTTTGGCACATTCGAAAAGATCGGCGAGTTGATGATAAGTACTTACATTGGGTAAGTATATATATACACATTTCGTACATGCATTTAGATTTTAAATTAAAATTTAATTTTATATAATTATATTCATATAGGTGTTTATATAATCAAATAAGAGCAGATAGCAATTTGAGAGATAGATACTGCT
Organism: Apostasia ramifera; assembly: GCA_019297695.1. NCBI lineage: Eukaryota > Viridiplantae > Streptophyta > Magnoliopsida > Asparagales > Orchidaceae > Apostasia > Apostasia ramifera. The sequence goes on along the minus strand of JAEMOT010003763.1, from coordinate 401,492 downwards.
TTGTGGATTCACAGAGCATTGCAGATTTTATAAATGATAAAAACCAATGCGCCACAATATTGGAAAATAGAATAATGGAAGCCAGACGAAATTCATTGGTTATTATTTCTTATAATAGTGGGTAAGTTTTAACAAATTTTTTAAATATACCTCCTGAATTTAATTTTTCAAGTATATTGAAATTTACATTTACATTTCATCTTTTAATAGAGACCATTGGATGTTAGCTGCATTGGATCCACACAGATTATATATATATTGGATGGATCCTATCGGTCAGCCTTATTTGCTATTTTTTTAGTTTTTCTAGCTATTCATTCTTCATTTCTTTCAAATTTATTTACTATCTCAATATTATCTTTACTTTTAATTACATAGGTAGGACCCTCATCAGAATTATTATACATGGCCATAGGCATTCTTTTTGTAAATCACTAGTACAGGAAAGTCGTTTTACAGCGATTAAAATCTGCCTTCAAATATCTAACGCAATCGCCGCGTATTCAAACACTGTAGTAGCTAACAGACTTTTGGCGGCAGTTTTTAACCGTCGTAAAAGATAATGTTACAAGGCGGTGACTTAGGTCAACCGCCGTTTATGTATACTATAGACGACGGTTCTCCTGGGAGAACCGTCGTCTATAGTATTAACTACAGATGGCGGTTCTCCTAGGAGAACCGTTGTCTATAGTTAAAATAACTATACACGGCGGTTCTCCTGGGAGAATCGTCGTCTATAGTTTGCATATTATCCTGTAACAAAAATTAATACATATAATACACAGTAATAATATACATCCAGCAGTCATTTCATATCTCACATTCATGGAATTCATGTATAATCTTTATCAATGAATTCATAAAGAAAACATAATCAACATCACATAAACCATAACTTCAATGGCATCATTATTAAATCCAATGAAATACAAATTTTAGCCCAACTAGCACATGCTCAATATAAAATTTTTCAGCAACTACAAAATTAAATTAGTTAATAACATATAAAATTAAAATTTGAAATAAATATTTTAAATCACGTACAGTAGTAGGTATTTCTAATAAGCCTGCAAGTACAATGTGATATATATACATGAGTATGTAATATCCACACTTAATATCGTCTTATTTTGGACACTAATTAGGCACCAAATTAAGTATATTATAGTATGTTCATTAAAATTCACTCAAAATTAAAAAATATAATTACAATACCTCTATAGTCTTTACTTTAACTGTAATTTTTTTTTTGAAGGCAAATCATACAAAATTTTATCGACCTGTCAAAATTCAGAAAGTGTTTATGCACAATAAAGTAATAATTATTTATTAAAAAATATAAATTCAAATATTTACTTACCGATCGACAATACATTTAAGTTGTTGCCGATAAGGCTGACCGGTAGGATCCATCCAATATATACATAATCTGTGTGGATTCAATGCAGCTAACATCCAATGGTCTCTATTAAAAGATGAAATATAAATGTAAATTTCAATATACCTGAAAAATTAAATTCAGGAGGTATATTTAAAAAATTTGTTAAAACTTACCACTATTATAAGAAATAATAACCAATAAATTTTGTCTGGCTTCCATTATTCTATTTTCCAATGTTGTGGCGCATTGGTTTTTATCATTTATAAAATCTGCAATGCTCTGTGAATCCACAAAGCAGTATCTATCTCTCAAATTTCTATCTGCTCTTATTTGATTATATAAACACCTATATGAATATAATTATATAAAATTAAATTTTAATTTAAAATCTAAATGCATGTACGAAATGTGTATATATATACTTACCCAATGTAAGCACTTATCATCGACTCGCCGATCTTTTCGAATGTGCCAAACTCCAAAGTTTCCTTTTTATCAAATAATAGTTGCTTGTTATACCCATAAACGTCAGCCGGAATAAGAATATACATCAACACCTCATTGGTCAATGTATGAATTGCGTGTTCTAACATCTTATTTAGAAATGACAGAATAATATGATCTTTTTCCTGTATGTAATTTATATATGTTAGAATTATAAATTGCAAATGTATGCAAATGTATGCAAATGACAATAAATAAATTTTTTTGCCTGACTTTTTTTGCTTTGACTTGCTGGTGATTTTCCATCATGGCGTGCTCCAGTAGATTTAGCTTTTAGTCGCTTTAAAAAAATAAAAATTTATAACAATTTTTTTTTTAAAAGTATAACATTATAACAAAGTATTATACCTGATTATCATGAAGAACAAGCAAAGTAGGCCAAGGAATAATATATCCCAACGCCTCACCAATTGTTATCCTATTATCAATTGGAAAAATGAGTCTAACAGACTCAACAATTATATGATTAACAAGAACTATACGAATTCCCTCGCCCATCCATAAAGTGTGTGCAATAGAAGCCACTGGATTCACCACTGTCTCATGGGCGATCACATTATTGAGAGTTGAAGCAATCAAGCAATGCATTCTCTGTAATGTAAATTTACTGAATATAATGACAATCATAATATAAATAAAACTATATATATAAATATCATGTATAATAATACCTCAGTTAATGCAGGAGGTGGGTTTGCAGGGTTGCCTCCCATGAAAGAACATGATATGCTCGCCATCGGACTTGCCTAGGTAGACCCGTATCCTCTCATTACTATTTCTTTTAACATTGTCATATATTCCTCGAGGCGAGAGATATGTCATTGTTGTGTAATGTTTTCATCTCTCAACTGTTGGATATCAGCTGCAGTGGCAGAACTAGATTATTTTTCTCTCCTATTATCCTTAAAATAGGAGGTTATTGTCTGAAATTTTTCTCCAACTCTAACTCTTCCAGGATGCTTTGGCTCCTCGTACGCCAAAGCAAATAGATCACTCCTACCTTTAGGGTGAATTGTGCCTTGGGTAACATGTGTGGCCAACTCATCATGTACATAAACAAAAAAATTTAAATTTACAATAAATATACATATTTATTTATTATAATATGCAAAATTCAAATTACTTACAATCCTAGTCCAAAGCTCTTCAGAGGCTGCATTGATGTAACGACTATCCTTTCTTTTTTGTGCAGCTTTCCATAGATTTGACTTAGGAATAAGATCCCGTGTTCTAATTTTTTTTTGCTATAAAATAATTTTTCAAATTAAGATAATAGAAATAATCATATTTCATGATAAATACAAATAAAAAATAAATATTAGTATGTTGATATACCATTTTCTGCTCCAAGACTGCATAAGCCTTCCTTGAAGTAGTATAATGGTACTTCTGATTTGCCCTCTCTACAGCTGTGCGACTTTTATTCTATATAAAATATTAATATATATTATAATTATTAATTTCAGATAACACATATGACTTCAAAAGAAATATTTAACTGAAATTCTTTAGAGGTATGATAGTTAATAAATAATTTTCAATCTGCTTGTTGGGAGATAAAATTATAGTCATCAAGAATAACATATCGAACTTCTCCATCTTTCTCCTCGACAAATTTCTTGTATATAAAGGATTTCCAGGTCCTCCACATCTTCCCCATATGAACAAATAATTTGTCATGCAGCTCATCAACTCCATCAAATGTATTCTGCATGAAAAATAATAAAAATATTAACTTAAATATTTTTTCAAAAAAATAAAAAATCTTATCGTTATTTATTCCCACATTAAGTGTTTATTTAATTTTGGGACTTCACGCCAGTTAATGCATGAGATAGGGGCTTTATGTCGAACTACGACTCCCAAACTGGTAAATCATTAACTATCTCAATTGTTAATTTTTCAATATCCTTTTTATTTGTTGTCAATTTCAACAATTGAGTCAAGCCTCTTTTTTTCTTCGAAGTCGTAGAGAAGATTGGTCCGCCATTAAGCTGCAATTATGTTAGTAACATAAGTTGATCAATGAAAAATTACAAAAGAAGAAATAATAATACGAAAGTAATAAAAATTTATCATTTGCTATTCTTTGTCTTTCTAGCAATTCATTTTTCATTTCTTTTCAGATTTATTTACTAACTCAGTATCATCTTCATCTTCGATTACATAGGTAGGAGTCTCATCAGAATTATCATACATAATCATAGACAGTCCATTTGTAAATTCAAACAGCTCTTCGTAAGTAGTATCATTATCTTCGTCTATAATAAATTTTAGGTTATGACTGAGGACGATTGACCACTGTGGATTAGCAAGATCTTCAACATAGAAAACTTATTTAGCTTGATTTGCGAGAATGAAACAATCATCTTTATGACCAATCCGATTAAAATTGACTAATGTAAAGCCCATCTCGTCAAATTTGCTCCCACCAATACTATCTACCCATAAGCATTTGAATAATGAAATACAAAAACCAATATAATCAAGTTCTCATATCTCTTCAATAATACCAAAGTAGCATAAATCACCCATATGAGGATTTTTATCTTTTGCACTTGATATTTGTATTATTTGAGCAATTAAAGAAACCCCGCTATTCTGAATAACTAGCTTGTTATCCAGTTCTTTAGTGAAAAAGTGATATCCATTGATAATATATCCATCATACTTCACCACACAATGATTTGGTAAAAATGCTAAATACTTCAATGATTTATCGATGTTAGCACTTTCTGTTTCACATAATAATATATATATATATATATATATGACAGCCAAATTATTCAATGAACTCTTTGATATGCTTATTCTCAATGCAAATCTCATTTCGTGCATGTAAAGAATTTTCACTTCGTAAATATTTCTTTGTGCTATTCAATATATGAATTCACAATCACCGAATTACGCAAAACATACAAATGTGCCTGCCTTAATATGTTAATATCTACAACATGAGACTTCCCTGATGTAATGCCTCTTCCGTACTTGTCAACCGCGGTATGATCAATGGGAACTTCAATTGGGTTAATATTATGTAAGTATTCATTACAAAATTTTATGGCCTCTTCATTAACACAGTTCTCAATCATGCAAGCTTCTGGCCTGTAACGATTACGAACATATCCTTTGAGTATTTTCATATATCGCTCGAAAGGATACATCCACCGCAAAAAAATAGGTCCACAGAGTTGTACTTCTCTTACTAAATGAACTGTTAAGTGTACTATGATATCAAAAAATAAAAGTGGAAAGAATATCTCTAACTCATAAATTATTTCAATAATGCAAACTTGAAGAGCATCTAACTTGAGAGGATCTATAATTTTAGCACATAAAGAGTTGAAGAAGAAACATAGCCTCGTTATTGCACTCCGAAGTTTAGTATCCAAACTGCCTCTGATAGCTACAAGTAATAATTGTTGCATTAACACGTGACAATCATGCGATTTCAAATTAATTAATTTCAATTCTCTGAGATTTACGTGACTTTTAATGTTTGAAGAATAACTATGAGGCACCTTTAACTCATACAAAATTTTACAGAATCGCTTCTTCTCCTTTTTCGTGAATGTATAACATGCATGTGCAAGGCATATTCGGCTATCATAGACTTTAGGAGCAAGCTGTTGTCGACTAATCATATCTAATCATGCATTTATATTATTTTTACTTTTTCCAGCGGCATTTAATAGTGTACCAATAATACTATCACAAATATTTTTTTCTATATGCATGACATCTAAATTGTGACGCACATGCAAATATTCCCAATACTCAAGGTCAAAAAATATTGATCTTCTTTTCCAACAATTTGTTTTTGGGAGATCTTAACTTATGGTGCTCAAAACTTATATCAACTCTTTCCCATTAAGTGGGCGTAGAGCCTTCTCAAACTCAGCATTACCATCGAAAGTTTTTTTTTTTTGCGAAACACATGATCTCGAGGCAATCACTTTATGTGACACATGTAACATAATTTCTTTTCGTATTTTAAATACTGTGCATTAGTTTTATCACCACAATTAACACATGCATAATAACTTTTAGCACTACATCCTACCAAATTACCATAGGCTGGATAGTCATTCATACTCCATATAAGTGCTGGCTTTAATATAAATAGCTCATACCGGTAAGCATCATATGTCTGCACTCTTTCTTTCCATAAATTTTTAAGATCATCTATAAGTTGAGAAAGATAAACATCTACTTTATTTACAGGTTGCTTCGGTCCAGATATAAATAAAATCAACATAATAAATTTATGTTTTATGCATAAATTAGGAGGTAAATTGTAAATAACCAAGAAAACAGGCCAACAACTGTGTTGACTACTTTGAACACTGTGCGGATTAAAGCCATCAGTGCACAGCCCAAGTCTTAAATTCCTTGAATCTTCAACAAAATTTGGAAATTTAATATCGAAAGATTTTCATTGTGGCGAATCAGCAAAGTGTCACATCATTCTATCAAATACACGTACTTCACCATCAGCATGCCAAGTAAAATTTTTAGCAATATTTTTTATTTTAAAATAGTCTTACAAAGCGCGGTATCAGGGGTAAATGCCACAAAACTTTCTCTAAAATATCATATTTTTCTTTAATGCTATCTGCACATAGCTTCCATCTTGATTTCTCACATTCTGGACATTGTTCTAATCCACTATACTCATTCTGATATAAAATACAATCATTAAGGCATGCATTGATCTTCTCATAATGCATTCCTAATGTACAAAGTATTTTCTTTGTTCGTAAGTTGAATTTAGAAGCTGATTGGGTGCTGGTAACATATCTTTTATAAGAATAAGCAACTCTGTAAAACACTTGTTGCTTAAACCATTTGCTGCCTTTAAGTTAGAAGAAGAAACAAGTGTTTTACAGAGTGTTAGGATATAATGAACTCTTGGCTTCTTGAAGCAACTCTTCAAACTGTTCTGGAGCTTCTGATAAATTATTTTCAATATTCCAAACTAGATCTTCCATTCTATCTTTCTCGACTATATTTTCAATGTTAACACTAGCATCTGCACATGTAGATGATGTACTTCTCCCAATATTATTTATTTCTTTTCTTACATATTCACCGTGCCAAATTCATCTTTCATAAGTCTCATCAAATTTATGAAAAAATAAATGATCTTTCACAATATTGACTTGAAATAATTTCATATTTCCACATTTCAAACACAAATATTTTATTCTGCCATTAATTAAACATTCATTTTCCAGTGCGAAATCTATAAAGGAATTCACTCCATGAGCATATTTAAATGATCGTCTATCCATTTTAATCCAAGATTGATCCATATATAATTACCTATATAACAAGGTCTAATATAATTAATATATGCTAATTAATTCAGTTTATGATATTAAAAAAATTCAACTTATATATCACAATTAACATATAAATAAACTGAAAAAATATGATTTACCTTATGTGAAATTAAGTAGAAACAACACTTGAAATGTTGGAATCCAAATTTTTTGCAATCAAACTGAAAAAATAATAACAAAATAAAAAAGGTAAAGAAGTAGATCTAAGAAAAGGTAGATCCAACGTCAGTGAAGTCTCTCGGCAACATCGTCGGTGAAGGTTCACAGAAAATGACAGTAGGCCGGCAAAAAAGAAGAAGAAGAAGGCTAGATCTAGCATCGGCGAATGTATAGATCTAGGGAACGACGGCTAAGACGAAGAAGAAGAAGAAAAGGTGAAAGACGGTGGAGGGGGCTAGATCTGGAGTCGGCGAAGGTGTAGGGCTAATGTCGGCTGAAGACGAAGAAGAAGAAGAAGAAGAAGAAGAAGAAGAAGAAGGAGGAGGAGGAGGAGGAGTTGGTGGAAGAAAGTGAAGTCGACTAGATCCGATGTCGACATCAGCTCGTTAGATCTGGCGCCGTTCGGCGAAGGTGTAAGGCAAATTTCGGCCAAAGACAGAAGCTAGAAGAAGAAGAAGAAGGAGGTGGAAGAAAGTGGAGTTTGCTAGATTCGGCGTCGGCGAGGGTGTAGGGCCGTGAATGCGGCTAGATCCGGCGTCGGCGAGGGTATAGGGCAGCGAATGCGGCTAGATCCGGCGTCGGCGAGGGTATAGGGCAGCGAATGCGGCTACATCCGGCGTCAGCGAGGGTGCAGGGCCGCGAATGCAGCTAGATCCGGCGTTGGCGAGTGTGTAGGGCCACGAATGCGGATAGATCCGGCGTCGGCGAGGGTATAAGGGGAATGGCGACCAAAGAAGAAGACGATGGAGGAGGAGATTGGCGCGCGCAGCTTGATCCGGCAATGTGAGGTCCCTCGGCGACGAGCAACCCTCGCGTCGCCGACGTTCTAACAAATGAGAGCAAGCTGCTTGTAGATCTAGCTAGGGTTTTCCGTTAACTCAAACAAAATGAGAGCGCAGGCCATGAGTATATGAAGAGGTTTAGACGGCGGTTGGCAGAAGCCACCGTTGTCTAAAGCCTTGGCTTTATACGGTGGTTGATTTATTCAACCGCTGTCTAAACCTTAGGCGGCGGTTGAATCAATCAACCGCCGTATAAAGCCAAGGCTTTAGACGGCTGTGGCTTATGTTAACCGCCGTTTAAAACTCCTCTACAGCAGTTGACCATAGTCAACTGCCTTATAATATTTTGTCGAAAATTTTTTACAGTGGTCTCTCTTGTTAACCGCCTTTATAAATATGCCGTATAATGCATATATTGTACTAGCGAATCCAAATAGTTCTTCGTGAGTAATATCATTGTCATCTTCATCTATCATGAATTTTGGATTATAATTGAGGACAACTGGCCATTGTGGATCAGTAAGATCTTCAATATAGAAAACTTGTTTAGCTTGGTTTGCGAGAATGAAACAATCATCTTTATGACCAATCCAATTAAAATTGACTAATGTAAAGCCCATCTCATCAGTTTTGCTCCCATCATTACTATCTACCCATAAACATTTGAATAATGGAATACAAAAACTAATATAATCAAGTTCCTATATCTCTTCAATAACACAAAAGTAGCACAAATCACCCATATGAGGATTTTTATCTTTTGCACTTGATATTTGCATTGTTTGAACAATTAAAGAAACCCCGCTATTCTGAACAACTCGTTTGTTGTCCCGTTCTTTAGTGAAAAAGCGATATCCATTGATAATATATCCATCGTACTTCACCACACAGTGATTTGGTAAAAATGCTAAATACTTCAATGACTTATCGATATTAGCACTTTTTATTCTAAATAATAATGTAGATATACAATATCCAAACCATTCAATGAACTCTTTGGTGTGCTTATTCTGAATTCATATTTCATTTCGTGCATGTAAAGAATTTTCACTTCGCAACTATTTTTTGTGCTCTTCAATATATGTATCTGCAACCACTGAATTACATGAATCATACAAATATATCTGTCTTAACATGTTAATATTCACAACATAAGACTTCCTTGATATAATATCTCTTCCATATTTATCAATTGTACTATGATCAATGAGAACTCTAATTGAGTTAATATTATATAAATTATCATTACAAAATTCTACGACCTCTTCAGGCATATAGTTCTCAATCATATAAGCTTCTCGTCTGTAACGATTATGAATATATCCTTTGAGGTCCACAAAATTATACTTCTCTTACTAAATAAACTATTAAGTGTACCATGATATCAAAAAATGAAGGTAAAAAGAACATCTTTAACTCACAAACTATTTTAATAATACAAACTTGAAAAGCATCTAACTTGAGAGGATCTATAATTTTAGCACATAAAGAGTTGAAGAAGAAATATTGCCTCGTTATTGCACTCCGAAGTTAGCATCCAAACTGCCTTTGATAGTTACAGGTAACAACTGCTGCATTAATACATGATAATCATGTGATTTTAAATTAATTAATTTCAATTCTTTGAGATGTACGTGACTTTTTATGTTTGAAGAATAATCATCAGACACCAATAACTCGTACAATATCTTATGGAATCGCTTCTTCTCCTCTTTCGTGAATGTGTAACAAGCATGTGGAAGACATGCTCGGCTGCCATAGACCTTAGCAGCAAGCTGCTGTTGAATTCTTATACTAACCATATCTAATCGTACATTATATCATCTTTACTTTTTCAGCAATAACTGTCACAAGTATTTTTCTTTATATGCATGATATCTAAATTATGACGCACATGCAAATATTCCCAATACTCAAGGTCAAAAAATATTGATCTTCTTTTTCAATAATTTATTTTTGAGAGATCTTAACCTATGGTGCTCAAAAACTGTATCAACTCTTTCCTATTAAGTGGGCGTGAAGCCTTCTCAAACTCAACATTATCATTGAAAGCTTTTTTTTGCGAAGCATATGATCTCGAGGCAACCACCACTAGTACAATATATGCATTTTACGGCACATTTATAAAAGCGATTAAAAAAGAGAAATTGCTGTAAAAATTTTACGAGAAAATATTATACAGCGGTTGACAATGTGAACCGCTGTAGATATATTTTAGACGACGGTTCACTAAAGAAATCGCCGTGTAAAGTCAGTACTTTAAAGGGCGGTTGGTGCGTCAATCGCCCTGTATAACTCGGGTCGACCTCCGGTCGACCTGGAAAATTCCCCCAAGATAACCAAAGTTTCTATTGAGGGTCGCTGTGGGAGGTCGACCTTGACTTGATATACTTTAGACGGTGGTTGACTCAGTCAACTGCCGTGTAAAGTATAGACGGTGGTTGACGCAGCCAACCGCCGTCTAATGTATAGCATTAGACAGTGGTTGGCTGAGTCAACCATCGTCTAAAGGTAATTATATACAACTCTTGCAAATCAGTTGACTCATTTGTTTCAAACGGAAAAACCCTAGATCTCTCTAAGCTTGCATTTTTGAACGTCGCGACACGAGGGTTGCTCGTCGCCGGTGGACTTCATCTAGATGGATCAAGCTGCGCGCGTCGATCTCCTCTTCCATCTTCCTCTTTTTGTGCTGCCATTCCCCCATACTTTCGTCGACGCCGGATATAGCTGCATTCACGGCTGTACTCCCTCGTCGATGCCGGCCGACGCTAGATCTAGCCACATTCACGGCCTACCCCCTCACCAACGCTGGATCTAGTCTCATCGCGGCCCTACACCCTACCCGACGCCAGATCTTGCCGCATTCGCGGCCCTACTCCCTCGCCGATGTTGGCTGACCTCGGATCTAGCCGCATTCCCGGCCCTACACCCCCGCCGAAGTCGGATATAGCAAACTTCACCTTCTTCCACCATTTTTTTCTTCTTCCACCATTTTTTTCTTCTTCTTCTTCATTTTTATTTTTGACCAAAATATTTGGATTAAAAAATTAATTTCTTAAGGTAAATCTACTTTTTATTTTTTATTTTATTATTTCTTTCAGGTTAATTGCAAAATATTGGGATTCAGAAATTTCAACTATCGTTTCTGCTTAATTTCACATAAGGTAAATAATACTTATTCCGATTTTTTTTCAGTTTATTTATATGTTCATTCTGATGTATAAGTAGAATTTTTTTGTATGTAAGCTGAATTAATTAACACACATTAATTATATTAATTATATTATGTCTTATCATATAGGTAGTTATATATGGATCGATCTTAGATTAAAATGGATAGACGATCATTTGAATATGATAATGGAGTAAATTCCTTTATAGATTTCGCACTGAAAAATGAATGTTTAATTAATGGCAGAATAAAATATTTGTGTTTGAAATGTGAAAATATGAAATTATTTCAAGTCAATATTGTGAAAGATCATTTATTTTTTCATAAATTTGATGAGACTTATGAAAGATGAATTTGGCACGGTGAATCTGTAAGAAATAAAATGAATAATATTGGGAAAAGTACATCATCTACATGTGCAGATGTTAATGTTAACATTGAAAATACAGTCGAGAAAGATAGAATGGAAGATCTAGTTTGGGATATTGAAAATAATTTATCAGAAGCTCCAGAACAGTTTGAAGAGTTGCTTAAAGAGGCTAAGAGTCCATTATATCCTAACTGTAAAAGTTTTACTAAACTTTTCGCACTAATGCGTTTGTTTAACTTTAAGGCAGCAAATGATTTAAGCAACAAGTGCTTTATAGAGTTGCTTATTCTTATAAAAGATATGTTATCGGCTCCTAATCAACTTCCGAATTCAAATTACGAAGCAAAGAAAACATTTCGTAAGTTAGGAATGCATTATGAGAAGATCAATGCATGCCCTAATGATTGTATTTTATATCGGAATGAGTATAGTGAATTAGAATAATGTCTAGAATGTGAAAAATCAAGGTGAAAGTTGTGTGCAGATGGCATTAAAGAAAAATATGGTATTCCAGAAAAAGTTTTGTTGGCCTGTTTTCTTGGTTATTTACAATTTACCTCCTAATTTATGCATAAAACATAAATTTATCATGTTGATTTTGTTGATATCTGGACTGAAGCAATCTGAAAATAAAATAGATATTTATCTGTCTCCACTTATAGATGATCTTAAAAGGTTATGGAAAGAAGGAGTGCAGACATATGATGCTTACCGGCATGAGCTATTTACATTAAGAGCAGCACTTATATGGACTGTGAATGACTATCCAGCTTATGGTAATTTGACGGGATACAGTATTAAAGGTTACTATGCATGTGTTATTTGTGATGATAAGACTAATGCACAGTATTTAAAATATGGAAAGAAATTATGTTACATGTGTCATAGAAAGTAGTTGCCTCGAGATCATATGTTTCTCAAAAAAAAAGAAAGCTTTTGATGGTAATGCTGAGTTTGAGAAGGCTCCACGCCCACTTAATGGGAAAGAGTTAATACAAGTTTTGAGCACTATAGGTCAAGATCCTCCAAAAAAAAATGTTGGAAAAGAAGATCAATATTTTTTGACCTTGAGTATTGAGAATATTTGCATGTTGTCACAATTTAGATGTCATGCATATAGAAAAAAATATTTATGATAGTATTATTGGTACACTATTAAATGCTGTTGGAAAAAGTAAAGATAGTATAAATGCATGATTAGATATGATTAGTATGGGAATTCGACAGCAGCTTGCTCCTAAGGTCTATGGTAGCCGAACATATCTTCTACATGCATGTTATACATTCACAAAAGAGGAGAAGAAGCGATTCTGTAAGATTTTCTATGAGTTAAAGGTGCCAGATGGTTATTCTTCAAACCTGAAAAGTCACGTAAATCTCAGAGAATTGAAATTAATTAATTTGAAATCGCATGATTGTCACGTGTTAATGCAACAATTATTACCTGTAGCTATCAGAGGCAGTTTGGATGCTAAACTTCAGAGTGCAATAACGAGGCTATGTTTCTTCTTCAACTCTTTATGTGCTAAAACTGTAGATCCTCTCAAATTAGATGCACTTCAAGTTTGTATTATTGAAATAATTTGTAAGTTAGAGATGTTACTTCCATCTTCATTTTTTGATATTATGGTACACTTAACAGTTCATTTAGTAAGAGAGGTACAACTCTGTGGACCTATTTTTTTTTCGGTAGATGTATCCTTTCGAGTGATATATGAAAATACTCAAAGAATATATTTGTAATCGTTACAGGCCGGAAGCTTACATAATTGAGAACTATGTCGCTGAAGAGATCGTAGAATTTTGTAATGAATACTTATATAATATTATCCCACTTGGAATTCCTATTGATCATACTGCAGTTGACAAGTACGGAAGAGGCAT
>JAEMOT010003763.1:374464-385447 GCA_019297695.1 Apostasia ramifera | reverse complement strand
CTTAACTCAATTGTTGAAATTGACAATAAACAAAAAGGATACTGAAAAATAAACAATTGAGATAGTCAATGGTTTACCAATACCTGGAAGAAATACAGATCAGTTGATGAGTTATTTGGGAGTCGTAGTTCGACATAAAGCCCCTATCTCATGCATTGACTGGCGTGAAGTCCCAGAATCAAATAAACAGTTCATGTGGGAACAAATAACGGTAAGGTATTTTCTTTATTTTTTTAAAAAAGTATTTAGGTTGTTAATATTTTTATTATTTTTCTTGCAGAATACATTTGATGAAGTGGATGAGCTGCATGACAAATTATTTGTTCATATGGGAAAGATGTGGAGGACGTGGAAATCTTTTATGTACAAGAAATTTGTCGAGGAGAAAGATGAAGAAGCTCGATATGTTATTCTTGATGACTATAATTTCATCTCCCAATAGGATTGGAATTTATTTGTCAACTATCATATCTTTGAAGAATTTCAGGTAATTTTTTTTTTGAAGTCATATGTATTATCTGAAATTAAAAATTATAATATATATTAATATTTTATATAGAATAAAAGTCGCACAGCTGTAGAGAGGGCAACGAGTTAGAAATACCATCATACTACCTCAAGGAAGGGTTATGCAGGCTTGGAGCAGGAAATGGTAGATCAATATACTAATATTTATTTTTGTTTGTATTTACCATGAAATATGCTTATTAATATTATCTTATTTTTTGTAGCAAAAAGAAAGTGGAACTGAGGATCCTATTTCTAGGTCAGACCTATGAAAAGCTGCACATAAAAGAAAGGATGGTCATTATATCAATGCAGCCTCTGAAGAGCTTGGTACCAGGATTGTAAGTAATTTGAATTTTGCTCGCATACAAATTATAATAATTTAATATGTATATTTAAAATTTTTTTATTTTTGTATAGGATGAGTTGACCACACAGGCTACCCAAGGCACGATTCATCCTGAAGGTAGGAGTGATCTGTTTGCTTTGGCTTACGAGGAGCCAGAGCATCCTGGAAGAGTTAGAATTGGGGGAAAATTTTAGACAATAGTTTTTTTTTTTAAGGAGAATAGGAGAGGAAGATCGTCTAGTTCTGCCACTGCTGCTGATATTCAGCAGTTGAGAGAGGAGAGCATTAAGCAGCAACAACATATTTCTCGCCTCGAGGAAGATATGACATTGTTAAAAGAAATAGTAATGAGAGGGTATGGATCTACCCAGGCAAGTCCGATGGCGAGCGTATCAGGTTCTTTTATGGGAGGCAACCCAAGCCTACCTCCTGTATTAGCTGAGGTATTATTTATATGTTATTTCTAAATACAATTTTATTTATATTATGATTTTAGTTATATTTTATAAATTTATATCATAGGGAATGCATTGCTTAATTGCTTGTGTTACTCCTAATAATGTGGTCGCCCGTGAGAGAGTGGTAAATCCAGTTGCTGCTGTTGTACATACATTATCGATGGGCGATGAAACATGTACAGTTATTATTGATCATGTAATTGATGGGTCTGCTAGTCTCTTTTTTCCAATTGATGATAAGACAACAATTGGTGAAGTATTAGGATATATTATTCCTTGGCCCACATGGCTTATTTCTTATGATGATCAGGTATAATATTTTGTAAATCTAATGTTATAGTTTTAAATTTTTCTTTGTTATTAATTTTTTTATTATTTTAAAGCGACTAAAATCTAAATCTACTGAAGCACACCACGATGGAAAATTTTCAACAAGTCAAAGCAAAAAAATTCAGGTAAATAATATTATTTATTATCATTGGTATACATTTACATATATTTGTAATTTATAATTCTAATATATATAAATTACATACAGGAAAAAGATCATATTCTTTTGTCATTTTTAAATAAGATGTTAGAACATGCAATTCATGCATTGACTGATGAGGTGTTGATGTATATTCTTATTTCTGTCGACGTTTATGGGTATGACAAGCAACTATTATTTAATAAAAAAGAAATTTTGGAGTTTGGCGCATTCAAAAAAATCGGCGAGTAGATGATAAGTGCTTACATTGGGTAAGTATATATATACACATTTTGTAGATGCATTTAGATTTTTCAATAAAAAATTTTAATTTTATATTGTTATATTCATACAGGTGTTTATATAATCAAATAAGAGCAGATAGCAATTTGAGAGGTAAATATTGCTTTGTGGATCCACAAAGCATTGCAGGTTTAATAAATGATAAGAACCAATGCGCCACAGCATTGGGAAATAGAATAATGAAAGCCAAACAAAATTCATTGGTTATTATTCCTTATAATAGTGGGTAAGTTTCAATAAGTTTTTTAAAAATAATAAAATTTATTTTTTCAAGTATATTGAAATTTATAATTAACATTTAATCTTTTAATAGAGACCATTGGATGTTAGCTGCATTGGATCCGTACAGATTATTCATATATTGGATGGATCCTGTCCGTCAGCCTTATCGGCAGCAACTTAAATATATCGTCAATTGGTAAGTAAATATTTCTATTTATATTTTTAATAAATGATTATTGCTTTATTGTGCATAAATACTTTCTGAATTTTGACAGTTCGATGATAAATTTTTGTATGACGCGTCTTCAAAAGAAAAAATTTATAGTTAAAGTAAAGACTATAAAGGTATTGTAACTAGATTATATTTTTCAATTGAGTGAATTTTAATAATCATATTATAATATTCAATTTTGTACCTAATTAGTATCCGATACAAGATGATATTAAGTGTGGATATTACATACTCATGTATATACGCCACATTGTACTTGCGGGCTTATTAGAAATACCTCCTACTGTACGTGATCTAGAATATTTATTTTGATTTTTAATTCTATATGTTATTAACTAATTTTAATTTTATAGTTGTTGGAAAATAATAGCGAATTTAGTAATGACGAATTTAACAATGATATTCGTGAGCCATTGGCAGCATATATATGGGATGAATGAAAATTATGGGATGATATAACATTTAAAATAATCTTTTACTTTGATTTTTTTTTTTTAATCTTTTACTTTGATTATTTATGTGATAATGATAAAATCTTAATTACTAATTTAATTTACAGGTGTACATCGTGGAGCTTAAAAAAATAACTACGAAGGTATGATTTTATTTATATACAAAAATTCATATAAATCATATGTTAGTCTCATACTTATAATTTAAAAATTACCATAAATATTACTGTTAAGACATATCATTTGTGTTCACAGATGACTCAAGAATTATATTTCGCTTATCGGTATGCATCCTCCAGTCATTTTTAGAACTGAGAATCTATTATATTTTTGTGAACGAGATTTACACTTTTAGTTAATTATTTCTGAACATATTGGATTTATTACATATTGAAAACCTGAAATAAAGTGTCCTCATTTCTCTTTTTGTAGTATGACCTTTGTTACAACTATTCATTTTTTATTTTTTAAATCTACTTTTGTATGTAATATGATATTTATATATTTTTTCTTTCTACATTCATTCAACATAAGTACATTTGAGACCATGAAGCTTATGGAGCAGTTTTATTTCATGAATTCAGATTTGAAATATTATGGTTTTGTTTCTTGTTTTGTATCTGTATTTGTTAATTTGCTATGTAATATTAAAAGTTCATGTAATTGAAGTTATGTTTTATGTGATCGATGTTGTTGTTTTATTTATGAATTCAATGATTGAAATGACTTCTGGATATATATTACTGCTGTGTATGAATGTATTAATTTTTGATAAAAAAAAAATTTTGAATATCAAAATTTTTAATTTAAAAAAAAAATTATAGACGGCGGTTCTCTTGGCGAACCGCCGTCTATAGTTGTACTATAGAAGGCGGTTCTCCAAAGAGGACTGTCTTCTATAGCTGTACTATAGACGACGGTTCTCTTTGGAGAACTGCCGTCTATAGTTATACTACAACGGCAGTTTGACCCATATCAACCGCCGTTTAAAGTTTTCTTTTACGGCGGTTCAAACCGCCGTCAAATCCCTGTTAGCTATTACGGCGTTTGAATACGCGGCGGTTGTGTTAATATTTGAAGGCGGTTTTTAACCGCCGTAAAACAGCTTTCCTCTACTAGTGCACCACTTTTTGTGACACATATAACACAATTTCTTTTTATGTTTTAAATACTGTGCATTAGTTTTATCACCACAAATGACACATGCATAATAACCTTTAATACTACATCCTGCCAAATTATCATATATTGGATAGTCATTCACAGTCCATATAACTGTCTTTAATATAAATATCTCATACCGGTAATCATCATATGCTTGCACTCATTTTCATAATTTTTCAGATCATCTAAAAGTAGGGAAAGAGAAATATTTATTTTATTTTCAGGTTACTTTGGTTCAGATATCAACAAAGTCAACATAATAAATTTACATCTCATGCATAAATTAGGAGGTACATTATAAATAACAAAGAAAATGGGCCAGCAACTATACTAACTACTTTGAACACTATGCAGATTAAATTCATCAGTGCACAGCCCAAGTCTTAAATTTCTCGGATCTTTAGCAAAATTTGGAATTTTAATATCAAAAGATTTTCATTGCAGCAAACCAGTGCAGTGTCACATCATTCGATCAAATATACATCATTTACCATCAGCATGTCAAGTAAGATTTTTAGCATATTTTTTATTTTGAAATAATCTCACAACGCGCGATATCGAAGGCAAATACCACATAATTTTTTATGGAATGCCATAGTTTTCTTTAATACTATCTACACACATCTTTCACCTTATTTTTTCATATTCGAGATACTATTTCAATTCACTATACTCATTCTGATATAAAATATAATCATTAGGGCAAGCATTAATCATCTCATAATGCATCCCTAATGTACGAAGCATTTTCTTTGCTTCATAAGTAAAAATCAAAAGCTGATTGAGCGCTGGTAACATGTCTTTTAAAAGAATAAATAACTCTGTAAAATATTTGTTGCTCAAATTATTTGCTGTCTTTAAGTTAAACATGCGTATTAGTATAAAAAGTTTAGTAAAACTCTTATAGTTAGAATATAGTGAACTGTTCGCCTCTTGAAGCAACTCTTCAAATTCTTCTAGAGCTCCTAACAAATTATTTTCAACATTTCAAACTAAATCTTCCATTCTATCTTGCTCGATTATATTTTCAATGTTAACATTGATATTTGCACAAGTAGATGATGTACTTCTCCCATTATTATTCATTTTATTTCTTACAGATTCACCATACCAAATTCATTTCTCATAAGTCTCATTAAATTTGTGAAAAAATAAATGATCATTCACAATATTTATTTCAAATAGTTTCATATTTTCACATTTTAAGCACGACATCTTATTATTCCATTAACTAAATATTCATTTTTCAGTGCGAAATCTATAAAAGAATTCACTCCATCATCATATTCAGATGATCGTCTATCCATTTTAATTCATGATCGATCCATATATAATTACTTATAAGACAAAGTTTAATATAATTTAAATATGTCAATTAATTCATCCTATAATACTAAAAACTTCTACGCATATTTTATAATTAACATATAAATAAACTGAAAAAAAAATTTACCTTGTGTAAAATTAAGTAGGGAAGGACAATTAAAATTAATGAAACTAAAATTTACGCAATAACTGATCGATCAACCTGAAAAAAATAATAATAATAAAATAGAAAAAAATTGATAATGAAGTACAAGAGGAGTTAGTAGAAAAAGAAGAGGATTTAGAAGAAGGGGAAAGAAGAAGAAAAAGAAGAGGAAGATGATGAGGGGGAAGAAGAAGAAAGGGCCGAAAAGAAGGGGGTGGGGAGGAAGATGTGAAGCAGAAGAAGAAGAAGGGATCGAGGCTGGCAGGAAGGAAGAAGAAGTGAAGAAGAAGTGAAGAAGAAGTGAAGAAGAAGTGAAGAAGAAGTGAAGAAGAAAAAGAAGAAGGTGGACGTGGCTCAATCTGGCGTCGGTGAAGTCTCCCGGCGTCGTTGGTGAAGCTGTAGGGCGGCGTGGAGTGAGCTAGCTTGCAAAGATCTAGGGTTTTCGCATTAAGTTCAAAAGTGAGAGCTAGAACATGAGCATGGCACTGAGATTTAGATCTAGGTGGGCTTTAGACGGCAGTTGACTGATTCAACCGCCATCTAAGGCTCAAAACTTTAGACGGTGGTTGATCGTATAATGTTTTGTCAGAATTTTTTCACAGCAGTTTAACTTGTTAACTGCCTTAATTAAGATACTGTAAAAAGTGTATATTGTACTAGTGTCTCTTTGGTAACTCATCGAATATTATTGATGCAAAAAATATACCAAAATAGAATGAAATGAGACGATATTTTTTACATGGAAACCCGAGTGACCGGGAGAAAAACCACGATGTCGTCTAGGCGATTTAAATCCACTAATCGAATCCCCTCTCTCACAAAGCTTGGTGGTCTCTAAATGAAGAACAAATGAGTATAAGAGAGAGAGAGAGAATAGAGAGAGAGAAGAGCAGCTCGGCCAGAAAGAGAAAAAGAGTCCCCAACTTCTCTTCCTCCTCCTCCTTATTTATAGCTTGCAGAGGATGAGACATAATAGGTATAGTATCACATCTGACACCTATTCCTGCAAAGGACGATTAGGCAGTAGACTCTCATGCCGCCTTAAATGCTGAGTTGACACAGTAGTACGGAGGGTACGATCTGGTAGTATTTCTTTGAGAAGTTGTTCGACAAGGGGCTACTGTTCGACAAGAGGCTGCTGTTTGACAAGGGGCTGCTGTTTGACAAGGGGCTGCTGTTTGACAAGGTTCTAACATGTCCCCCTCTAGAGCATACGTACATTAATGTACGTGCAAGTTTTGATTATGCTGTTTCAGTGGACCTCCATGGAAATCTTTCCTGCAGAGTCATCAGCTCGTTGTAGTTGAACTGCTTCATGGAATCTATTAGAGAAGAGCGGTTAGAGGAGAGCTGTTCGACGAGGAGTTTTAGAGAAGAGACTACTCCCTGCAGAGTTGTCAGCTCGTCGTAGTTGAACTGCTCCATAAAAGCTGTTAGAGGAGAGCTGTTAGAGGAGAGTTATTCGACGAGGGATTTTAGAGAAGAGACTACTCCCTGTAGAGTCATCAGCTCGTCATAGTTGAACTACTCCATGGAAGCTGTTACAGAAGAGCTGTTAGAGGAGAGTTGTTCGACAAGGAATTTTAGAGAAGAGACTACTCCCTGCAGTCGCTAGCTCATCGTAGTTGAACTGCTCCATGGAAGCTATTAGAGAAGAGCTGTTAGAGGAGAGCTGTTCGACGAGGAATTTTAGAGAAGAGACTACTCCCTGCAGAGTTGTCAGCTCGTCGTAGTTGAACTGGTCCATGGAAGTCCCTGTAAAGTTGTCAGCTCATCATGGTTGAACTGCTCCATGGAAGTGTAGAGTCGTCAGCTCGTCGTAGTTGAACTACTTCATGGAAGCTGTTCGAGAAGAGGTTTTAGGAAAGTGGTCACCCTTGACTTTCAGTCGCCGAGCTGCCATGATCATAAGCGGAGACTTTGAGAAGGAGTTTTAGAGAAGGGTTTTAGAGAAGATGTCATCCTTGGCTTTCAGTCGTCGAGCTGCCATGGTCGTAAGCTGGGACTTTGAGAAGGGGTTTGCTCTTGACTGTTCGTCACCAAGCTGTCTTGACCATAAGCTGTAACTTTGAGAAGAAATTTTAGAGAAGGGTTTTAGAGAAGAGGTCATCCTTGACTTTCAGTCGCCAAGTTGCCATGGTCATAAGGTGAGATTTTGAGAATAGGTTTGTCATTGACTGCTCGTCACCAAGCTGTCTTGACTATGAGCTGAGACTTTGAGAAAGAATTTTAGAGAAGGGGTTCTCACGTAGTGAGGGTTTTAGAGAAGAGAATCTCACGTAGTGAGGGTTTCAGTCCTACGTGAGGGCACCACTGTTGATGCAAAAAATATACCAAAATAGAATGAAATGAGACGATAATTTTTACATGAAAATCCGAGTGTCCGGGAGAAAAACCACGTCGCTGTCTAGGTGATTTAAATCCATTAATCGAATTCCCTCTCTTACAAAACTTCGTGGTCTCTAAATGAAGACCAAATAAGTACAAGAGAGAGAGAGAGTAGAGAGAGAGAGGAGAGAGAGAGGGACAGCTCGGCTAGAGAGAGAAAAAGAGTCCCCAACTCCTCCTTCTCCTCCTTATTTATAGCACTAGTACAGAATAATTCTATTACAACGGTTCAAACTCGTAAAAAGACACCGAAAATCGTTGTATATGCTTTAGTTGTAAAAATCATAAGAGTCTATTACAGCGGTTCATAGGAAGAACCGCTGTAGTAGAGCTACCCTATTAAAAAAAAAATAGTAATAGACCTACCCTATTAAAAAAATTTCTACAGAATGAACATAATAACACAACAATTATATGTATATTTTTTTAAAGTAATCATCACACAAGGAGATTTTTATTCATCCAGCCCCGACTGGCAAAAAAAAACCTAAATACAAGCTAATTAAGATTTTAAAAATTAAATAAGAAGTACCAACTCTTTTACACAAAATTGTTATTTTAGTAATAACAAAGGATTCAAAAGATAAAGAAACTCCTTCCATGCTATGGAATCAAAGTAGCTGAGCACAAATAAGATCAAACTCTGTATAGTATAACAAAAGGATCAGCTAGCTCATTAACTCCCCAATCTTCATAACTTCAAATTTACCAAGAAACCAAAAATATATGTATTTACAGTTTATTATAAAATATCAAAATGTAATAGTACACAATATATACTACATATATATACCTTCCATCAAGAAGATGTCGTCTAATGGCCGTGAATGAAATCTTGTGCTCCCTAAACTCTTTCATGACAACATAATCATACATAAGATGCTTCGGTGGAGAAGATTCAGCCTTACATAAGAATGAGTTCAAATAAACTTTTAGCTCATATATATATATATATAATATAACTTATAAGAACAACATTAATAAACAAAATAATCAATTTTAACTCAAATAATTAAATTTTTATACAAAATTTTAAAAAACATACCTGTTACGTAAGACTCCAATTCTCCAATATATACGCAGCTAATTCCTCACGAACTAAATCTATATCTTTTTTATCATATGTTGCCACCTCATTAAATAACTAATAAAAAAAAATTCATAAGTTATATACAAAATATTATAATATTTTATAATAATTAATCATTACTTGCATTTGCTGAAATTCTAGTAGAGTGCGAATAAACAATCTGATGTAAATATCTCATTATATAATATCCACATTGAACATTATCAAGCTGCATCGGACACTAAATTCATAAAAAGAAACATGAATATTTTTTAATAAAAAACTTTTTTTGATGAAATATTTATTCAAAAACTAAACAATATAAAAAATGATACCTCCACATCTTTTACAGTAATTTTAACTCTATGCTTGTTTAGGCGATCCGAACAAAATTTAGACATAGAACTGTAAAAATAAATTAACTGTTAATTACTAAAATAAAATTGAACATAAAATTTATCATATAACATACCCATGAACGACCTTCTTAATATCATCACATATACATTGTCTGACAGGATCCATCCAATAAAATCGTTCACAGATTGGATCCAAAACTGCTAGCATCCAATTGTCACTATCAAGATATAATAATTATTATGATTTAAAACAATCTAATTAAAGAACATAAATAATTTATTTCGTGTAATTTCATATAATTACCCATTATTATATGGTAGAATGACAACCGAATCGATATTTATTAGTGTCATCAATTTTTCTTCTAACATTGTCACACGTGCATTTGAATCAACATACGAAGAAATGTTTTGTGGATCCACAAAACAATATTTATCAGCTAATTGACGATCCTCACTTATTTTATCAAATAAACAGCTACAGAACAAAAAATATAAGCAATTAAAATTAGTCACAATTAAGTAATTAATATTATTATATAACTGATATCATTTTAAAACTATATCTTACCCAACGTATGCAGATATCATCGAAGCACCAATCTTGTTTACTTTTGCAAAATCTATAACATCCTGTCTATAAAAAACTATATCAGACCCAAATATTCTATTATGTGAAACCAAAAACATTAACCCATCTTTTGGCAACATAAGAATTGCATAATCCACCATGCATCTTCTTCACATTTGATATGCAAATCGATTCTGTTTCCTGTAATTTCTAACAAAATAGCCAAAAAATGTTAATTATTAAGGTAAAAAACTAAAACGAAAATAGGCAATGTGTTTTGGGCTCGTATTTGTTTGTTTCCGCCACTACGTGGTGATCGAGCTTGCGATGATGTAGCGGAATTAATTGGTTGCTATAAATTTTAAACTATAAGTCATTCATACAAATAATTTGCCAAAAAAAGTGTATAAAAATGAATACCTTACTATTTCCACAACGAAGTGGTGAATGAATTTGCGATGGTCTAACTAGATTAATTGGTTGCTACAAACATAAATATGCATATCAATAATAGTAAATAAAACAAAAAATAAAGTATTGATATACCTGGGGGTCAGGCAAAATAAGAAGACTAGGCCAAGATAAAATATATCCAACTGCCGGTCCAAGCACAGTAATATCATCTACTGGAACATATAATGGGGCGGACTCATCCATTACGTGAAGAACCATCACGGCGCAAGTACCTGCCTCCAAAGGTATATCATTGTGTATGAACTCGCCCGGTCCATCGAGATGGAGCAAGGGGCGAAAGCGGGCTGCGAGCAGCGGTTCTTCAAGACGCGAGTAGTGGGCGTCGATGGCACGGGCAGCAGCCCACGAGAAGGAGTAGGAGCCCGGGCCGAACACGCGAGCACAGTCTTGCTGTGCGAACGGCGAGAAGGGGAGCAAGCGGCGTCCGTCGCGCGAGCAGCCAGCTGGGGGCACGAGCGGCGGCCCGGTACTGGCGAGCAGGGGGCTCGCGAGCGG
>JAEMOT010003763.1:306089-363862 GCA_019297695.1 Apostasia ramifera | reverse complement strand
TAAAGAGTAATAACTTCAGGAAGCAAGATTCTCATCAAACCAAAAACCAAAACGCAGCAATATGAATTTTGAGAAGCAGGAAACAAAATTAGAACCAGGAATTTCAGCTTCTTTCCACTTGAGAAACACCACAATCTCCTTCTTTAAAGTCTCCTTCAAAATATTTTGCAAGTATGGCTTAGGGAGATCAAAAACCAGATGAGAGCTTGAGAGGAGAAGGTGAGTTCTTGTTCTCCAAAAACAGAGAATGCAGAAAACAAAAACAGTGTTGGAGAAAATCAGATTGGAGAATAAAATTGCATGGGCTTAAGAATGCAGAAACATTTCCGTTGGAAAGAGAGAGAAGAAACAGCCCACTTTTGTCCTTTAGTGATTGTAGGCTTATTGCTTTAAGCCAACATGAAGGGGACAAAACCAAGTGGATTAAGAATAAAAAATAATTAAAGGAAGCATGCCTCAATATATTACATGGTGGCCATCATAGCATATTAGGATTTCAAGAAGAAACGGTAGGCTGTAAGAAATCAAAACACAAGCCAAGAATTCATGGGATTAAACAAAAACCAAGTTACAAGGAGAAGGAATGATGGCTCTTGATTTGGATTGATGTGGCTCATGCAACCTTTTGGAAAATACATGGGTATTAACAAATAGGTTATATGTTGCCATATACCAAAATAAAGGAACAATTAATGACCATATAGGGATCTATCATAGGCATGAGATTGTGTTAAGCTAAAATAACTTTTAACCTAATATATGATAAGTATTAAACTTTGAGTTAAGCTTCAAACTCAAATCAATAGATTGAGTGAGCTACACTCTCAATTCAAATTACTTAACATGAATAAGTTGAAAGAGATTTTTGCTTAAACAACCAAACACGATAAATACAAAAGAGAATAAGGTTTTTTTAACTAGAAAACCAAAAGAAAAAATTCGAGTAAAAACCTTGGCAAATATGCACATGCTTACATAATAGTCCTAGAAAAGAAAACAATAAAAATTCCAGTGAGATCCATCTTTTCTCTGGACTTTAATTTGGACTCAATCCTCAAATGAGATAATGCAACCTGTTAACACACTAAACAAGAGGATTAGTCTTTAACAACTAAATTAATTGTTGTCATCAAAATCAAAGGGTTCAACAATTTCCAATTTTCTTGAGATTGCCATGGCCTATGAAGCTGATGAATAGATAATTAATGACAATGCTGTTGAAAATGGAGATGTTTGTAGGGGATGATATATACTAAGTATTCTCACGTTAAATCTTCTTTAATTCGATTCACTTTAAATTTGTATCAAGGTTTAAAAATTCGGTTCTAATTTTGATTCCAATCACAAAATAAAAATATCAGTTTCGACAATTCGATAATTTTAGTATCGACAATTTCAATCTTTCCTATTAATTATTTACATTTTATAAAATTAAATTACATTTATTAATGATAATTATTAAATATTATTTTAAAAAAAAATGAGTTCCAGTAGTTTTGATTAAATTTTAATAATTTGGCTAAAATTTGACCGAAATTGTAAAAACTATTGAATTTTAGGTAAAATTAAAGCTCGATAGTTTTTTCAGGTTGATTTTGGTTTATATAGTTTCAGTCGAATTTTAAATATAATCTAAAATTGAGGAACTTTATTCATTTTTGAAAGGTGTTTTAGAATAAGTTGTTAATCTTTATCCAACAGCTTATGTCCGAAGTATTGATGACAGCATTAAGTTGAACAGTCACTAAGTTTACATGCATGCTTAAATCATCTTTATAATGCAATCTTTTAAGCTCACAAAAAATTATATGCATATATATATATATATATATTGAAATTTAAAATATAAAAACATAAAATTGGGAGATATCCCACGCACCATTTGCGTGCACAGTGCTACGTTGCTGAGCTCTCCACCACAGTGTAGTCGTTGGCAATTGATTAATGCGTGACCTTCAAGTTCTTGCAACTTTGCATCATCACCCAATCCCTCCAACCTCAGTTGAATAAACCCAAGCCAGCAATCATGGCTGGAAATTGTAAATTGCTCGATAGTCATTTAAATTTTGATCGGCTTAAAATTCTAACATCAAGAAAGTTCACTTGAAACTAAATCTAGTCACCTAGAAAATGTATGTATGTTTCATATATGATGCATGACGACTTATTTAATTGTCATAACCCATCCCTCAGATGTCTTTGGCTACAGTGTCTCATGATTTTATTTTTAAAAGGTGCTTCTATATCTTAAAGATCACAATCTCATATATATAATTCAAGAATTCTCTAACTTTTTAATGTAAAAAAATGTATCATTATGCTTATCTCATCACACTAAAAGGCCTACTTAGAAGTCACTTCTAACACCAAAACATCATTTCTTCGGTCACAGGCCATTGCACTAAATCGTAGATATTTCTAATCTAAAGGAAAACCATATAAGAAAACATATTTTTTAAAATTAATTAAGCATACACAAACTATCCAGAGTTAACAAGCCTACAAAGTTCTGCATTGTAACATTTCAGATCTCATGCAACACCACAACAGAACTATTATATTTGATTATTGTGGCAAGCTTGTGCATCCGCCTGAAGGATTGTGATTACTGAGAAGGCCAGAGGAAGGCACCGATGGCGAACTTCCTCTTGTAGTCGACACCGACATCGCCGGAGACCGGCAGACCGTACTCTCTAAAGAGGCAATCTAGCTTCCACTCCGGCATGGCCTCGTAGTCGTCCTTATTATACCGAGGGTAGTGAAGAGGCATCTGAAAGCAGCTTACTTTCTGATCCGTCATGGTTGTTCTGTTGCTCACTTTGCTCGTCGTCTTCACCACAACGTTTTGAGCATCTGAGGCCATCCTTGCTTGTGGGGTTATTGCTTCTTTATTTCTTCTATTGTGGAGGCTGCTTGGGCTTTAATGAGGTGGGGTTTTATACAGAGAATGGAAGGTGAAGGGAACTTTCTGGAAGAATTACTAGCTAGGTGGTTATTCTCATGCAATTATTTTGGAGAGTATCAGAGTGTTTAGGGTAGGGTAAGGTGACATTAGGTATATAAGAATATTAGCTTCTTGACTTAACCCGAAATTCAGAAACTTTGTTTTGAGAGGGATGTGAACTAAGTTTGATGCGAGATGATTAATAAGCTTCAACTAGCTATGGGGAGATTTATCTAGGCTAGAGGAAGGCCCATGGAAAACAATAGGAATAGAGTTACCAAGAATGTATATATAGCCTGGAGGCCGAAAAGCTAGAGGATGATTGACTTTTAAAATTGATACGGAAGATGCATGATACATGATATCAAAGTAGCTTATTAAAAGATCTTGCTCATCAAGAAGGTGGAGCAGATGACAAATTCACCGGTGCACTTAGGTTGAGCATATCTCTCTCTCTCTCTTTCTCTATGGAGGGGCACAGGAGCGTCTCCCCACTCTCTCTCTCTATGGAGGGGCACGAGTGCGCCTCTCTCCCTCTCTGTCTCACTCTCTTTCCTTGGAGTGGGCAGCAATGAAAGAAGTGGAAGAGTGAAGCTATGGTGGCGAGGTGGCAACAGTGAGATGGCAACGGTGATGACGTGGAGACAAGTGAAAGAGATGTGAGAAAATATGCAAGATGACAATTTTTGAAAATTTGAAAAAACACAAATAATAAAATTAAAAAATCTATTAGTAACAGCTGTGGCAAAACTTTATTTATAATATTATATAAAGTACAAGAACCGATGAGAGTTTTTAAAAATTATGAACTAAAATATAATTAAAGGTTAAATTTAGAGAACTTTTAGTAATTAATCTAATATACAAAACTAATAACAAAACTCTTGCTTTAAAAACATATCAATTACTTAAAATAAAACAAAAATTAGATAAAAATTTCAAGTCAACCTAAATCCAATTCGAAAATCTGATCGATCACGAGTCAAAGACTGAATCAAAGACAGTCAGACTTGATTTGATACGAATGACATCCGGGTCAAAGTCACATTGAGGCCAACCTAAGTCAAGCCCGACTTGTTGGTAGGCCTGAATGTGATGATGGCTGATGGATGAAATGCCCATAGACACCTACGATTAACTGTGGATCAATGATAGATATCAATACCTATCCACAGATGATATTAAGAGTCTCACAGCTAATCGTTCGAAAAAGCATATAAGGTTATCTCACCTGACTTGGGAGACCTGTCAAATTGAAGAGAGGTATAGCAGACTACCAACCCAAGAAGCATGCGAACTTTCTCGAGTTAACATCCGAATTGAGTTCTTAACTTGACTTGACTTCTTCAATTGAGTTGAGAGGTCTGTTTTAGGTTGATCAGATTACCATGTGAACCACAAAGAGCAATCCATCACGTGAAACCATAAACTTTGTTGAATTAGGGGTATGACAGAAAATCTAGTACTAAAATGTGGACGGCTGTGATGGAACTTCATGATCTGATGGTCCTGATCTGACCAGCACAAAGAAGTTCCGTGGATATAATCGTCATTCCGG
This sequence comes from Apostasia ramifera, assembly GCA_019297695.1. Lineage (NCBI taxonomy): Eukaryota > Viridiplantae > Streptophyta > Magnoliopsida > Asparagales > Orchidaceae > Apostasia > Apostasia ramifera. Next base: position 359,360 of record JAEMOT010003763.1, on the reverse strand, counting down.
ACTAGTGAACACGGCCCGTACAGAGCGGTCATCCATTGATCTTCCCATACATTTTTTCATAATTCCTAAAATACCCCTCGCCGCGCACTAACCGTGTTTTATTATTCCCAAAAGGGCCCTTCTCCTCCTCCCTGTCCCTGGTCCAAGTCATTCCGCACCGAGGTGCAGGCATGCTGCATGCAGCAGCTCCTAAAGATAGCCAGGCGCCAGGCGCGCTGCTCGGATTCCTCCAGACATATTTCTTCCTCTCCTCACGATCTTCCTCTCTGTTTTTTCCCCCATCGTACCCTCCCTGCCTCCTCTCTCCTCTGGGAAGAGGAGGCAAGGTTCACGTTCCTTCAATTGATTCGAGAAATATTTAAAAAAGAAAACTTACAGATACGAAGCATCTTCTTGATCTTCTTCTTCTTCGTCATCTTCTTCTTTCTCTTTACTCCTCATTTTTCTTCTTTATCTACTATAAGCTCTTTATTCGTTCTCCTTTCATAACCTTCTTCTTTCTCTCATATTAATTCTTCTTCTGCTGCTGATTTCACTTCAAACTCTGTTCTTGTTCATCTGTACGCAATAAAACAGCCTGCCTTCTATTTCACAGGGCGGGGATGGAGCAGCTGCGTCAAGTCGGAGAGGCGCTGGGAGGCTTGAAAGCGCTCATGGTGTTCCAAGGAGAGATACAAATCAACCAGCGGCAATGCTGCTTGCTCGCCGACGCCTTTACCCTCGCCTTCGACGTCATCGTCGATCAGATGAAGCAGCACCTCAGATTCGATGAAAAGCAGACCAAGTGGCACGCGCTCGAGAACCCATTGAAAGAGCTCCACCGAATCCTCAAGGAAGGCGAGAGCTTCGTCCGCCATTGCTTGGAACACAAAGATTTTTGGGCGAAGGCCATTTCACTCTGCCAAAACCCAGACGCCGTAGAATTCCATCTCCATAACCTGGTCTCTTGCCTACCCGTCGTCCTCGAGGCCATCGAGAACGTGGGAGAGATCAGCGGGAGAGATCACGAGACCCTTCAGAAGAAAAGAATCGTCTTTTCGAAGAAGTATGAGCGCGAATGGATGGACCCAAAGCTGTTCAACCACCAGTTTGGGAGATTTTACTTAGTTTCTCAGGAATTCTGCAGCAGATTCTCCAGTACAGTTAAGGAAGATCGGTGGATTCTCGCCGAAACGATTTCAGAGAAGAAAAAATCGACCTTGATGCCGCTAACGAAGCACGAGAACCAGCTCGCTGATCTTCTTCTTGCTCCGAGGGGGAAGCTCCACCCGAGCTCTGTTCTTATGGGATCGAAGGATTTCCTGGTGAAGAGAAGATTGGATAGCGGAGGTCAGTATAAAGAAGTCCATTGGATGGGAGAATCGTTCGCTCTCCGCCATGTTTTCTGCGACGTGAACTCCATGGCCGCAGAGATCTCTCTGCTCACGTCGATCTCCCACCCCAACGTGCTGAGCTACAACTTTGTTTTCTCCGACGACGACAGGAAGGAGTGCTTCGTTCTCATGGAGCTGATGAACAAGGACCTCTGCAGCCATATCCGGGAGATAAGCTCGGCACGAAGAAGGGTCCCCTTCCCTCTCCTTGTAGCCGTAGACATCATGCTTCAAATCGCAAGAGGGATGGAGTTTCTTCATTCAAGAAAGATTTACCATGGCGATCTGAACCCTTCAAACATTCTCTTAAGATCGAGAAACGCATCATCCGACGGCTATCTACATGTTAAAATCACTGGGTTCGGCCAATCGAGCGCGAAGAACAACACGAAGCACTTGAACTCGCCAAGGTTCGCGGAGAAGAGCGCTAACCCCTGCATCTGGTGCGCTCCAGAGGCGTTGACGGCGAACAGTGCCGCCAAGTTCACGGAGAAGGGCGACGTTTACAGCTTCGCCATGATATGCTTCGAGCTCCTGACGGGGAAGATACCCTTTGAAGACGACCACCTGCAGGGAGAGAAGATGAGCAGGAACATCAGGGCAGGGGAAAGGCCATTGTTTCCTTCTTCCTCCCCAAAGTATTTGACAAGCTTAACGAAGAAATGTTGGAACAGAGATCCGACCCTGCGCCCGAGCTTCTCCTCCATCTGCCGGATTCTGCGCTACATCAAGAGGTTTTTGCTCATGTACCCAGATCACAGCCAGCCGGATCTGCCTTCTCCGGCGGTGGATTACCTCGATCTGGAGATGAGCTTGTTGAAGAGGTTCAAGGAGTGGACGACGGCGTCGACGGATCATCAGGAGATTAGGGTTTGTGAGATCCCTTTTCAGATGTACTGCTATAGGGTTTTGGAGAGGGAGAGGACGAGCGTGAAGCTGAGGGATCGGATTCAGAGGAGCTCGGATTCTGGAAGCGACGAAGCTTCGGGTTGTGGAGATGATATTTCGCTGCAGGAAGAAGCTTTCCCGAATACTACGCTGCAGAGGTCGCAGTCTCATCCTGACATCCATTCGAAGAAGCCGGCGGCCAAGGTGGAAGCCAAGCCCGGGAAGCCATTTGGTAAGTCTTTCTTCTCAATTTTATTATTATTAAATAAATAATTTTAAATTTTTAATATTAAATAATTTTATTTTACTGCCATAAAACCTCAAGTATTGAGAGGGTCAGCAACCTTTCAAATCTAAAGTACTACACGTTTCAAAATTTAGTGTAAAAACTTATTAAAACCTGAAAATTCTAAATAGTGTAATTTAAAATTTATAAATCAACATAAAAAAATTATAAAAACCTAAAAAAATTTATCTTTTTTTTTTTCATATTTAGTACATTAACTATATGTTTATATTGATGGATCACTTTCATCTATCAGGACAACAACATACAGGAAGGGCACTTAGGCCTCCTCAACTCGCACTTCGCCGACTAAGTGTAAGAATTCAATCAGAAACCCACCTGCAACCAATGATAATGAGCCCTCTGGTTGGCAGAAGGAGGTCAACAGGGCATGCATCGGATTCAGAACTGACGTAGCACCAAATTGAGATACAGATGAACAATTCAGATTGCTTCAAGACTTTTTTGCAGTAAAAATTTGACTATACAATGTTAACAAATATGTGCATATCGTTAAATATCAATGAATCAAGCAATGAGGCACACAGTTAGGTATTATGGCACTTGTGTGATGTAAAAGTGTAAGTTTTGCACCATCAAAGTTGAGAGAGTTTTTTTTTTTTTTTTTTCTGATTTTTGTTAATTGTATTGCTAAGTAATTGTCTGAATTTTTTTATACCAACCTTACCTAGATTGTCAACATGGTAGAAAACAAAGCGCAGAAGAGAAAATAATGCCTGCACCTTGACTTATCTCTTGATAGTGTTGGACAATCTCAAGACCTCTCTATGAAGTCGAAATAAAATGAAAGAAAATATAACATATCTTAAGAGCATTTTATGCAACAATCCTACTTTCATATATGTCCCTCAACCTATCAACAAATGACATACACAAATGTTAATCATCTACATCTTTTATACTTTCCTATTCCAAAAAAGAGAACTTATTTAAAACCAATTTCGGATAAAAAATATTATAATATTCAGAGACAAAAGAATAAAAAAAAAAATGAATTGCAAATTCTAAGCCTTTGTTAAGACCCCAAATACTTCAATTTTAAATCTCTCACTAATTTTTTATATTTATTTTATAAAAAATATCATTCAGTGACTGATCAGTAAATTAACTAATTGTAATTTAAATCTTTAGTTCACTAAATATTTAATAGTTTTCAACTTAATCTATTGAGTTAGAGTATAAAATATAACCTTTATTTCATATCTCACACATTCTAATATTAGAAATCAATTTTATCTCATTTTTTACGTATATTCTTATAAAAAAAGTTATTTTATTTCACATAAAATATAATTTTGATGATAAAACAACTATTTCACATCATAACATATAAATAAATCTCTCTCATTCTAACCCCAAACAACCCATACAATCGCAAAAACATACTGTTAACAAACAAAGAATAAAACTGTTAACACGTGATTCCAGCACTGCTTCACAATCATACATGTGGCTCCCAGGTAGCACTAACTTTTTATTTTAATATTATTATTCTCGCAGGTCTCCAACCTCGGCCATTAGGGTTCGGCCTATCATCGTCCACGACGGTCCAGGATCATCCCCTGCTAACATCGATGACGACGTTACTCAGCTGCACCTGTCAAAATCGGCGTGGCCCGACCGGGCCATTCCCCGTACAAGACACTTTTCCCAGATGCGCAAACCAAGGACCCGCATGCTTCAGCCGCCATGGATCCCTAGAGGCAGTACCTATATTAAAAGACTAAGGTCTCCTTTTACTGACTCTGGTCCCTCCAGTGCCCGACAAGCAGCATGGGTTTAGAGTTCGTTTACAGCCTTTCCCCCAGGAAAATCAGGATAAAGCTTCACCATCTGCTACCTACAAATACCCTGGAACAGGCTTCAAGAAAAAGGATCGATGAATCAGATAAAACAGATTCAACACACCAAGAGCTCGATTCCTCCTCTATCACCGCTGTAAACAAGAGCTTGAGACAAAGGAAAGCTTTTTCTCTCTCTAGTTCTTTCTCTCTTTCTCTTGTAAGCTCTTTGTACCGGTCTTCCGACCACCTTTTTGATTCATAATGAAAACTCTCTCACTGATGCCCGGTGGACGTAGGGGAACCTCTCCCTGAACCACCTTAAATCTTTGTGTGCTATTCTGGATGCTCTTTTTATTTTGAGCCTTAACCGACAGGCTCAGCTCTCTGCGCGCCGCCGTCTCTCAGGACTCTCTTTCTCTCTGTGTGTTTCTTGGGATCCCCTACATCCTACGTCAACATCTTCTGGTGCTTTCATTGAGACTCTAAGAAGATGGTGGCTAGGACGCACAGAACCAATTCCGCCGCTGGCAACACGCATGCAAGAGAACCATCTGTCAGGGCTCCCGGTGATGAAGCTTTCGCTTTAACGTCCTAGCGTCGCGCCGGATCTATCTCTTCCTCTAGGGGTACCCACGTCTCAGAGCTTCAAGGGATGCTGGCAAACCTCACCAACCTGGTCACCGGCCTCATCGCTCAGCAAGCCGTGATCCTCTGGCAGACCCAACCGGTCTGCGTCGCCATACTTCCCCCTCCACCGGTTGTGGCGGCTCGTGAGCTTCTCCAGTCGGTCGCGACGGCTCCTGCACTTCTTCCGCCGGTAGCGGCGGCTCCTGTACCGCCTCCTCGGGTCGCGGAGCTCCCTGCTCCTTTGCCACCTGTCGCAGCGCCTTCCGTTCAGTCGTCTGGCTCCTCTCGATCGCTCAGACGCCTTCCCGCTCAGGAAGTCCACCAAAATCATTTCCTGCCACATCCTTTACCACAACCTGCCTTCCTTCCACCCGCTTTCCTTCCTTTCCTCGCCGGAAGGGACCCTCTTTTCCTAGGCGTCAAGGCTCCCCACTATGGGTTTGACCCCTTTTTCGGCCTGATGGACAGCAATGTCCCTTTTGCTGACACCATCCGGCTAGCCCCAATCCCAGAAGATTTCAGACCGCCCCGGCTTGAAGCTTATAAAGGCGCGACTGACCCCCGCGAGCATATACAAGGGTTCGAGGCTGCAGTCCGTTATCGCCAGCCGGATGAGGCCACCAAGTGCCACCTCTTAGCAAACACCCTGAAGGGAGCAACATTTAGCTGGTTCATCAAGCTCCCCATGGGTCACATCTCCTCCTATGAGCATCTGAAGTGGAGCTGATCGCCCGCTTCATCGGACGGACCCGAATGGTCGTTTCTGATATGATGCTCGCCAACATCAAACAAGGCGAGAAGAAAAGTCTTCGGGACTACACCAATCGCTTTTTCGCCGCCGCAGCAGAAGCTGACACCTCCGTAGCCATGCACAATTTCCGGAAGGGGCTCAAGGTCAGGGATTTGTCCAAGTCCCTGCAGCTAGCCAAACCTCGAAGCTACCCAGAGCTGGTGGCCAGGGCCAGCCAATTCATGCTTTTGGAGGATGCTGTCTCCTCTCCCCCCGGTGTTTCTGAAGCCAAGAAGGAGAAGAAGAGGAAAGATCGGAGCGACGAACGATCTTTCACGACGATGCACACGGCCAAAGGTCACGGTAAAGATGAGGGGAAACCGCAGCATATTCAGCAGCAGAGGCACTGTTTCTCTCGGCCACTTCCTGAAGTCTATGCGGCGTCCGTCAAACAAGGTTGGGTTCGACCTGCTGGACTCAAGCCGACACCTCCGACTGGAGTGGACCCTGACAACTACTGTGAGTTCCACGGGAATTACAGGCACAGGCTTCATAGATGCCGAGCCCTTAGAGATCTGTTTGACAAACTGGCGGATCAGGGCAAGCTCGAAGAGTTCATGCAGATGGCACCGACCTTTAACGCTGCCCAAAAAAGGAAGGCCCCCGAAGATACTAGGGCTCCTACTAAAGCTCTGCCATCTCCAGGCCCCAGTCAGCCAGGGCGCCCTTATCCTTCTGCCGCAAAGACAATCAACGTCATCTTCCGCGTTGATCTCGCAGCCGCTCGCCGCTAAGAAATTGAGGTCGACGGTATCTCTCAGCAGCATTCTTCCTCCATCCCACTTACTTTCTACCAAGGAGATCTCCCCCAACAAGGCAACCTTCACAACGACCCGATCGTGGTCACTGCCAGCATCGCCAATTTCGATGTTCGGCGAGTGCTCCTCAACTCTGGAAGCGCGGCTGACATCCTGTTCGAATCTGCCTTCCTCCAAATGGGGCTCAAGAAAGCAAACCTCCTCCATGCAGAAACCACCTTGCTAGGTTTCTCTGGGAAGAGGGTCCAACTCCTGGGATTCATCTCCTTGCCCGTCTCCTTCTGTGATGACAACGGCTACGCCATGAGCATGGTGAACTTCGCTATCATCAGAGCTAAATCAGGCTACAACGCTATCCTAGGAAGGACAACTCTTATCCACGCCACATCTCTGCGCGAAGTTCCCTACCTCCAGTGGCGTTGTCACCATTAGAGGAGATGTCAGGCAAGCCACCCAATGCTTCTAGATCGCCGCACAGCTCGTTGTCGATCAACTGGACCCCAGAGAATCCCAACCAGTTGTACCACAAGAAGGAGTTATAAATGTGACCTTGGGGGGGGGGGAAGATTCCTCTAAAATTATAAACATATCTTCTTTTATGAATGACAAACAACAGGCAGAGATCACTGCCTTGCTTTCCGAGTATATCGACGTCTTTGCATGGTCTTCTGAAGATATTTCAGCTGTTGACAGGGCTGTCTGTGAGCACCACCTGAACATATCTGACACCGCCACTCCCATAAAACAGAAGAAGAGAGTTATGGCAGGAGAGAGGCAGAGCGCCATCGAAGATGAGGTCAACAAATTGCTGAAAGCAGGATACATCAAAGAAGTTCAATACCCTCAATGGCTCACCACCATTGTTACGGTGAAGAAGGCCGACAAGAAATGGAGAATGTGCGTAGACTTCAAAACACTAAATCAAGCCTGCCCCAAGAATTTGTATCCTCTTCCATGCATCGATGCGATGGTGGATCGTACCTTCGTGTACGAGGTCATGAGTTTCCTAGATGCTTTCTCCGGGTACCATCAAATCCGGATGGCCGAAGAGGACGAAGAAAAGACTGCCTTCATCACTGACTTCGGCACATATTGTTACAACGTCATGCCCTTTGGCCTCAAGAACGCCGACGCCACCTATCAGTGTATGATCGACTCTGTCTTCAAAGGTCAAAGAGGCAGGAATCTTGAAGCATATGTCGATGATATACTGGTGAAAAACAAGAGCAGGGAGGGGCACCTCACCGACCTCAGGGAGACACTCGATACCCTCCGAAGGCCATACTTCTAGTCCCACATTATTCAGGTTGTCGCTGATCAACCGCTCTTGAAAATACTACATACTCCCGAAGTTTCGAGAAGGCTTCTCACATGGTCCATCGAGCTGGGCGAATACTACATCAAATATGTTCCACGAACAGCAATCAAGGCTGAAGCCCTAGAGGATTTTGTAGCCGAACTCTCTACTTCAGAGCCATCACCAACTAAGAGCAAGGTTACGCCTTGGTCTCTCCACGTCGATGGTGCTTCTGGATCGCAGTCCCAGGGGGCTAGAATTCTCCTAACCAGTCCAATGGGAGCCACCTTACACCAAGCAGTAACCTTTCAGTTCAGGGCCACTAACAACCAAGCAGAGTATGAGGCCCTCATGCGGGACTGAATTTCGCACTTAGCATGGCCGTAAGGTGCATACAAGTGTTCAGCGACTCACAACTGATCGTCAACCAGGTGAACCGCACTTGCGAAACAAAGGACGAGGTTCTGAAAAAATATCTGCAGAAAGCCTAGTCCTTGATCTCTCAATTCGAAGAGTTCTCCCTGATACACATTCCTAGAGAAGAAAATCAAGTGGCAGACCGTCTCGCAAAAGGGGGGCTCCCCGACCTCCGCCGACATCAAGTATTTGACAAGCCCAGTTTTGAGTGCGTGGAAATTCACTCTGAGGAGCATCCGCCCTGCTGGATGAATAAGATTCTCAGTTACTTGAAAGATGGGACACAACCTAATAACAGACAAGAGGCGAAAAAATTGAAGCTTAATGCTCCAAATATGTCCTTATCGGCGGAGAACTCTACAGAAGGTCTTACGCCAGACCCCTCACTAAATGTCTGAGACCAGAAGAGGCACAAGAAGTCATGAAAGTTGTCCATGAAGGGAAATGTGAGACTCACGCCTGTGGCCGAAGTTTGGTCATGCGAATCCTACGCCAAGGATTCTTCTGGCCCGATATCCACAAAGATACTCAGTTATTCGTGGAGAAGTGCCCTCAGTGCCAATATTACACCGATATGCAAAGACAGCCCGCCAACTATCTCAGGCCCTCAATTCGTCTTGGCCCTTCGCTATTTGGGGGCTGGACTTTCTGGGTCCGATGCCTACTGCTGTCAGGAGTTACAAGTGGATCCTCGTTGCGGTCGACTATTTCACAAAGTGGATAGAAGCCAAACCTCTTGCTCGACCTACTGCTGAGAACGCCGAGAATTTTCTATGGGCAAATATCGTCTGCAAATATGGCGTGCCTATGGTGATTATCACAGACAATGGCACCCCATTCGCCAATCAGCGAGTTCGCGACTTCTGTGGTAAACACCAAATCAATCTCAAATATGCATCTATCTGGCACCCTCATACCAACGGGCAGGCAGAAGCCCCTAACAAGAAGATCCTGAACATCTCGAAGAAACGCCTCGACGGTGCCAAAACCCGCTGGCCAGAAGAGCTGCCAGGCGCTCTTTGGGCCTACAATACAGCTCCCTTCGAAGTCACTCAGGAATCGCCTTTTTTCCTGTCCTTCAAAATGGACGCAATCATACCTGTCGAGATGGAACACTTCTCCCCTAGAATAAAGACTGCAGCTAACTTTGATCCCGAAGATTTACAATCCTGGATGAATGAGAACGATGATTCACGATGAGTTGATCTAGATCTCCTGGAGCAAAAAAGACAAGAGGCCGCACTCAAGCGTTTGGAGCACAAACGTTGGGTCGAACGATATTTCAACCACAAGGTTAACCCCAGGGATTTCATTCAAGGTGATTTGGTGCTCAAACAGCGATTGCTCGCTGGCAATAATCTGGGGGTTCCCAAGCTTGAACCAAACTGGAAAGGTCCTTACATCGTGCGCGAGGTTGCAGGACCTAATGCGTACCATCTCATGACCTCTGAAGACACTCAACTCCCCAGGACTTAGAGCGGAGATGATCTGAAGAAGTTTTATGCTTAATCTCCATCCTTATTCTCCATGCACAGAAATTCTTTATACAAATTCATTCAGGAATTCTTTATACAGATTCAGGGGACATTTTCTTCCTGGTTTCTTTCATCCGTTCAGACATCTTATGTTTTGGGGGTCGAACGATATTTCAACCACAAGGTTAACCCCAGGGATTTCATTCAAGGTGATTTGGTGCTCAAACAGCGATTGCTCGCTGGCAATAATCTGGGGGTTCCCAAGCTTGAACCAAACTGGAAAGGTCCTTACATCGTGCGCGAGGTTGCAGGACCTAATGCGTACCATCTCATGACCTCTGAAGACACTCAACTCCCCAGGACTTAGAGCGGAGATGATCTGAAGAAGTTTTATGCTTAATCTCCATCCTTATTCTCCATGCACAGAAATTCTTTATACAAATTCATTCAGGAATTCTTTATACAGATTCAGGGGACATTTTCTTCCTGGTTTCTTTCATCCGTTCAGACATCTTATGTTTTGGGACCTCTTATGACGATGATATTTATACTGAGGCATTCATATTATCTAAAGCACGATCGGCTCATCTTTTGTTCAAGCATCGTGCGCCAGGCATGATTCTAACTTTCAGCTATCGTACTCATGAATTCAGTACCTCGTGCATGATAGTACATTATACTCACCCTTCATATACGGAGGTCACCGAACCTAGTTACGCCTGGCAGGCGGGGTCTCCTACGTACATCTGGAACCCTTTCATAAGCTCATCTGACTAGCAGAGGCCTGAAGGCCCTCTCGTAACCTTAGGGCAGTCCCTGTTATGTACTCATGATATAGGTCCCCCTAAGCAGAGTGCCTTCGCTTCCCACTAGGATCTGCCGTTCTAACGGAGATCAGCCTATACCTCAAGTACAAACATCAAAATCGATGTTTCAGACGATCCAAGTCCTTTTGGCATCGGGTCAAATAACTCCTCCTAGGCAGGATCTCCACTATTACTATTATTTCTTTTCTGTGCAGGGTTGTAAAGAGGTATAATTCAAAAATGGATCTCCGGATCAAACCCCCACGGAGGTTAGCCCACACCTGAAGTACAAACATCGACTACGATGTTTTCAAACGTTTCGTCCTTTTGGTGCTGGGTCAGATAACTCCTTCTAGGCTGGGTCATCACCACTATTATGTAATTTTTTCCACACAGCTGCATGAAGGAATGTGGTTTGAGGGTCAAAGCTCCAAATACCCTCAAATCAGTCATCCTACAAACTCAAATGTCGAATACAGCGTTTCAAGCTGCTGCAATTGTCTTAGCATTTGGTCTGATGACCCCTCTTTGAGATCGTCGACGCCACTTCATGTCAAATATGTAAGGTGGAGATCTCACAAGGTGCTCTATAAAGACTCAACTTATTATGGAGCTCGTTCTCGCAGACTGGTATTCACATTCATACATCTCGAAATTATGGAGCTCAACTTATGCTTGGCTTAGACTGCTCAAATCAGAATTCCATACAAGCCTCATACAATGCAATTTAATTCATTTCAAGGTACTTGTTTATCTTATGAATAAAAGAAATAGGTATGCAAAAAAATCTCTTTTCTTTTTCATTCATATGCATTCATATTACAGAGTTGATGTTGCACCTCTGTTTACATCGGAGCAGGTTGGTCTTCGCTGGCTTTGTCCAAAAGATCAAACATCTGATGGACAAAGTCATCATCTAAGTCCAATTCCTCTTCCTTGTAAATAGAATCCTCAGCTAGGCATCCGATGGGCTTCACGTCTGCAAGGTCACGAGCAGTGATCTTGCCTTTGCGGATTAAAGTGGAAGTTAAACATTCCCAGGCCTGTCGGATTCCGTCTAACCTTTTTCTCCTGCATGACAAGCTTATTTTTAGGCTTCTACAGCTGCGGCAGATCTTTTCGCAGCTACAGCCTCCTGGTCTTCTGGAGCCTTAGTCAGCTTCTCCCGCAGGGCCTTATTGTCAGCCTTCAGCGCTTCCATGGCGGACTTATAGATTGTGAACTCCTCTTGTAGAGCGTCATGCTCAGAAGACTTCACAGCAAATTGCACCCTCAAGGCCTTAATCTCCTCGGCCTATCGCTGAAGTTGGCCTTCTTGTTCCAGTACCTGCTCCTCCATCTTCAAAGCCCTATTCAGAGCCAGAGGCAGACGAGCAAATATCTGATGAGCAGAACAAAGTTAGTACCTCTCTGGCAGACTAACAGAGGAAAAAAAGATGTAAGAAATTCTTACAATGGCCACCCTGTTGATGATATCGGCATAAAGGTCCGTTGTGGAGGATCTTTCCACCTCTCCTCCAGGTCCCTGGTCACCAGTCCGCTTCCTATGGCCATCCCCAAATCTCCCCGGACGGCGTTGCTTCGGTCAGACGATTGCTGGGAGACGATGGTTACCTTTTTCTCTTCCCTTGTCGCACTCACATCAACCTTCGAACCTTCACCTCCGAACTCCCTAATGAAGTTAATACTGAACGGGGCCTCCACACTTCGCTGTCAGTCATGCTCCTCTCTGGCAGTCTCTTCTTATTCCGCCAAGATCTTCCCCTTCTTCGAAGGAGACTCTTGACGTGTGTTCTCAGGAAGACCCCTCTTCCTTTTGGGGGCTTCACTGAGTACCAAGTCCAAGCAGGGGCTCGCAGTCTCCCCTTCTGCCCTCTCTTTTTGGGCTCCTTCCTGGCCCTCCTCCTCCTCTCATTTTTCTCCCCCAATGATGATCCCTCTTCCCTTATAGCTCTTGGGAACCGTCTTGGGTTCGGCCGCCGTCGCAGGCTCTTTCCCCTTACCTGCGTATAGCTCGGCCAATGTCATCTTGTCATCTGCGGTATCCTCAAGTGAGGACACCACGTTGATGGCGGTTCCGCTGCAAACTGGCTCCGGAACCTCTATCACTTGCTCCTCTTCCACTTCAGTAACCTCCTTACTGAGGTGGATGGCAGGGGGCTGCCCTCTCCTGGCCCTCTTCATCAGAGTTGTGCCAGGGGGTGGGACAACCTCCTTGAAGACGGCATATCCCAACGTCTTGGCGTACAGGGATATGTCATTCTTCACATGCCAGAGAAAAACCTTCAGGGGCCAGCTTTGCCCCTTCAGCCTCTCCAGATTTTTCAGGGTCCCCTCTTCAGCCATCCACTTGGCATCGCCGATGAACTCAAGAAAGCAGACTCTGGGCGCTAGGGGGATTCCCAAATCCCCCCCGACGAAGAAGTAGTAGTCTCTCCAGTCAGAATGAGAGCTACTCGACCCAGGAAACAACGCCTTCCTTGTTTTCGATCGCAGGGCCAAGCATCCTCCGTACCCCGGCACCGCCATCCAGCTGAATAGGGTCCTGAACAACGTCAAGCTCCATGGTATTTCCTGGGCCTGCAGCAACTTCAGGAAAGAGTACATGTACGCGATAGCGTTAGGGGAGAGTTGCGCCGGCATGATCTGGAAGGAGTTCAGGACTTCCCTGAACTCCGACTGCGGCGGGAGCATCATCCCGTACTCCACCTGTGCCTGGTACACGCATACTGCCCCTTCGGGAGGCCTGTTCGGGCGGAGGTCAGTGGTAGACTGAATAATCACTAGGTTGGGGTTTCCCCTGAACCCCTTTGTCGTGTTGAGCACTTCATGCTCCATCAGGAGAGACTCCTGATAGCTAGCATCCCTCTGGAACTGTTCGGCCAGTCCAGCCCACTCGATTTCTCTTCCCCCATGATCAGATTCCGTAGCAGAACAAACGGGAGAAGGTTTCTCTCAAAGATGGAGGCAAGGGCGAATGAATTGACTTTCCCTTTTTCCTTCCCCCCTTTTTGATCTGTGGAATTATGGGAAACGGCGACGACCCTTCGCCTTCTGGCCGTCTGATCTCCTCGATCGGCGCACAAGTGCAATCAAACCGTTCACTCTTCTGACAGTTTCGAAATCCGAAGCGGTGCACGGATATCGAAGCATCCCTCTATCTACACTTTTCCTATGCCCGTGTCCAATGTTTCTAAACATCAGGCCACGCTGCCTAGGGTCTTTCCCCTACTATCGTTCACCGATGTTTTGCCTCAGTCTAACATCGTTTACGATGGTAGCCAGAAACCTTTGAACTTCTGTTTTTACCATTGGCTTTATGATTTCACTGATGAATCCCTATTCTGTTCTTTTCAATCGCTTATTATCTTTTTTGCAAAGGAAAAAGGAGATAAATGGAATGCACAATAAACTAGATTCATCCAGAACAAGTTTTTGAAAGAAAATATATTTCATTAAGGATAAAACTTGTTACAAATTTTATTTTCCTTGCTCTCTCACATGTCTCTCTATTGGATACAGGACATACAAGGGAGTCAAAGAACAATACAAGGCTTCAGAACTTAGACACCTGGAGTAACAACGTCAATCTCAAATACGAGGCGAGCCACATATCTGGGTTGACCTATTACACTCCTTTCCAACAAGAAGCAGATCACCTAGGGGCTACCAGGACTTCTCTCCTCTCCAATCGTTTCTTCAAACGTATGTTGATGATGAGGCTGAGGAATTAGGAGAGGATAGAAACAAGTCATTTCTGGCTCCCAGGCCGACCCTGCCACTGAGCTTCAGGGGGAACATTTTGGCCCTCTTCAGGACTTCTGGGTGGAGCGAGATGGTATCCCCAGCCTGCGTAGGAGCCTGTGGGAGGAATCTCCTCTAGGCCATGGCTTCCAGCATCAAAGAACCTGTCTGGTCCCTTGGGGCCACAAAAGGGAAGAACCGCGGGACCTCTGATGTTCTCCTGGTTTAAGATACTTACATCAACTAGTGTCTGAAGGAGAAGATCAAAGGCTGCCTGACTCTTCACGTGGTGGCCTACCGGCGAGGCGTCGACGATGCTTCTCACCGCTTCCTCCAGATCCTCCATGCGCTGCCCCTCCATCCAGCGTTGCATGGAGTGCATCTCAGCTTTTAGCAGCTTGTTTCCGCGATGAGCCTCGAAAGCCGCTTGCTTTGCCTTGGACTCCGCCTCATTGGCGTCCACGGCCTCCTTCTTGAACTTCTCCCTCTCCCACCGCAAGGCCTTCTTTTCGTCGTCTAACTCCTTTATTCTCTTCTGGAGGTCCTTAACGTGAGCAGAGTGGGCCTGCCCTATATCCAGGATAGTGCGGTGGTACTCTCCCCTCGCAGCCTCCGCTCTACCGGCCCATTTTAAACTGTTTGAAGCTAGGGAAGCCAACCTGTCTTCTAACTTCTTCAACTACCCTAGCTCCATCTTGAAACCAACTTGAGAGCGCTCCACAGCTTGCAGCGGAGCACCCTCCAACTCTACCATCTTCCCAAAGAGGCGAGTTTCCCCTTCTTCCTGACCCTTCACATTTTTTATCACCTCCAGGATCTGGGAGGTATTTTTCAGGACCTTCTCTTCATCACTCCTTATCTCGTATAACCTGTTCCCAAGGTTGCTCATCATCCCCTCAATGCCGAGGGCGACCTCAGACACAACCTGGGGAGCCCCCTTCTTCTCCTTAATCCCCTCCTCCATCATGCCCTCTTCCTTCTTTTTTTTCCTTTTCTTCCTTCTTCTCCTCTCCCCGGGCAATCCCCGGAAGAAGACGGGGGAAAGAGGGCCTCCTTACTACAACAGGTGGGGGAATCAGCTTCTCAGGAAAGGCAGGGCCACAGATTACCAAGGCGTCTTCGCTGGCTCCTTCGTGAGGGTTATCCTCACGCGGGGAAGAAATTGCTCAACGTTTTCATCCTTGAGCAGAATCTTCCCTGGCTTGAGGCTTACCCCCGCAGATGTCTGGCGCACTACGCTCACCTCCATTCGCACCACCATTGCAACCATTTCCTCCTCCCTTGCAGAGCCCTGTATAGGCTCCAGAGCTTCTACCAGGACATTAGCATCCTTCGCCGGCAACGTATCAGCAGGAATCGCGGCAAGGGTCCTCACCTCTCCTTCCCGGAGTATCTAGACGGTTTCCTCTACTGCTACCGCCCCCTCCGTTGGCAACTCTGCATGCCTCCTCTTCTCAGCAGGAAGAACGCCGGCTGGAGAGCTGCCAGCCCTCCTTCTCTTCGAGAGGCCGAACAAAGCCTTTCATCCGCGACGACCCTCCATCTCTAACAGATTTCCCCTTTGCAGAATTTTCAGAAGCTTGTGGAGTGGGATGCGAATCGGCAAGACTCCGCCCTTGCTTTATCCTGACAGGCCTTGGGCAGCGCGTCCACCATCGCGACGATTCACATTCCAAGACCCACATTAATGTTCACGCCCTGACAATGCGGGGGGTAATGTTAACACATAGTTCCAGCGCTGCATCACAGCCATACACGTGGCTCTCAGGTAGCACTAACTCTTTATTTTAATGCTGTTATTCTCGAAGGTCTCCAACCTCGGCAATGAGGGTTCGGCCTATCATCGTCCACGACGGTCCAGGATCATCCCCTGCTAACATCGATGACGAAGTTACTCAGCTGCACCTGTCGCAGTCGGCGTGGCCCAAACGCATCGTTCCTTATACAAGATACTTTTCCCAGACGCGTAAACCAAGGACCCGCATGCTTCAGCCGCCACGGATCCCCAGAGGCAGTACCTATATTAAAAGACTAAGCTCTTTTTTTACTGACTCTGGTCCCTTCAGTGGCCGACAAACAGCATGAGTTCAGGGTTGATTTACAGCCTTTCCCCCCAGAAAATCAGGATAAAACTGCACCATCTGCTACTTACAAATACCCTGGAATAGACTCAAGAAAAAGGATCGATGAATCAGATAAAACAGATTCAACACACCAAGAGCTCGATTCCTCCTATCACCTCTATAAACAAGAGCTTGAGACAAAGAAAAACTCTCTTTAGCTCTTTCTCTCTCTTGTACGCTTTTTGTACCGGACTTCCGACCACCTTTTTGATTCATAGTAAAAACTCTCTCACTGACGCCCGGTGGACGTAAGGAAACCCCTCCCTGAACCACCTTAAACCTATGTGTGCTGTTCTAAATGCTCTTTTCATTTTGAGCCTTAATTGACAAGCTCAGCTCTCTGCGCGCCGTCGTCTCTTAGGACTCTCTCTCTGTTTCTTGGAATCCCCTACATCCTACGTCAACAAAAACAAGCAACACAAATTGTGAAGCTATTATGAATGAATGCATGTGTACGGATACAAAGTTCAACCCATTTTGCACAAAAAACATCTTCAGAGAGATGATCCTTTTAAATCCTCGTTCAAATTGCATTGTCAACAATAACTAAAAAATAAAAAGAATCATCTAACTAACCATATATTGTTAAAAAAAAATCCCCCAGTTCCATCACCTAATTAAAGACACCAATATAAAACACCAAGAACATTTATGATCAAGAGGCAATCAATTCATCAGATTATATTTGATTATTTTTTTTCCTTCTTATTGGAGTAGGGGGATTGCATGATGGTGAATTTTTACATGAGGGGAAGGTAGGTTCCACCATGTCCTCTCTTGAGGATGAGCGGACCAGCATTATCTGGAACCTTGTCCAAAATTTTATTGCAGCCATTAACGACATCAGCGAACCCAGTAGCTATTGTAGCCAACTGCATCCGCAAACGTAAATCTCTTGTTCTTCTGAGCAAGCTTCTAAATGACTTCCCCAGATGCCTCACCCACTCAGCTGGCAAGCCACCTGGTGAGAGCCAAACAGAAAAATGAGACTGGTCCCCCCTTGCCGCCACCTCTGCTCGGTAGAACCTCGCGAGCTCGAGAAGCATAGGAGGTTGCAGCGGTAGGACAGCTACAAACTCAGACACAAACTGCTCAATTATATCTGGCTTTAGCATCTGGTTCCATAAAACTGGCGCCCACTCACTTGGCTGGTTTAGCCCATATGCTTCTGCAACAATAAGGGCCTCTTGGAAGCGCGATTGCTCAACGAGAACACGACGAGCATTTGTTTCTGAAAGTTCAATATAGGTTAAATCAGGGATACGAATCTGGAGAGAGACAAGGGCAGCTCGGGCACAAGAATAGTGAGTTTTGAATCCAGCATCAATGGTGGAGTAAACCTCAGCAGCCTCGATGAGATAGCGCATGGATTCAAGAAGGTCTTCAGTCTGACGATCTCTGTCATGATGGGAGAGCCACCAGTGTGTGTAGTGCGAAGAGCGAGACTCAAGAAGAGCTGCAGTCTCATGTTTCATGTCAAAGTGATTATACACCTGGAAGTTATGAACACAATTTTTTGAGGAAACCGGTTATAGGCTTATAGCATAAAAAACATGCCCAATCAACTGCAGGTTTTTTTGAACTTAACTAGGAATGCAGCCGGTCATAAAACCATTTGAAAATCATAAAAACAACCAAATTTCTAAATCCATAATCACTACTAGCATATACCACAAATATTAAATATGAAACTGATTCAAGTTCATTTGACAGATATGAGATCTAAGAAAACAGATTTTGAAGTGATGTGCAAGTCACCCACCTCTTAAATAGACTTCAAACATATTAATGATAGTCAAGAGAAAAAATAGACACAGTTTTTTAAAAAAAAATCTTTAAAGCAAAGAGAAGTTGAAGAACACACAAGCAGGAATTCCTTAATGAAACACGTTTTTCAGGAATCTGTGTTAATTCTATTTTATATTATATACCGGAAACTGGCAGTTGCTTTATACGTTAAGATGATAAGGATATTCTTCTGGAAGTTAAGTGCAGAAGTAGGAAGTCCTTAGTTTACTATGTTAAAATAGTGCTGGATATAAAATAAAGTAAATATTTGCATTCAAAGTGGAATAAAACATAAAATAAAATTAATTTTTTTTATTGAAGTCTAGTGTAAGATGTGATATAAAATTAATTTTGTATTTTTTTAAAATTGAGGATGATGGTAAAAATTCAAAGCCAATGTAAAGTTTTTAAGGTACTAAACAGGCCCTTGGGACCGCTCTTTTTAGCTACAAAATATGAACCGACATAAAATATCTACATTCGACTGATAGGCTGAAGTACTGGATGCAGCTTGGAATGATTGACAAAGAGTATTCAGTAAAGCCAGCAACAAGTATTTGAGAAAGGTTACGGATGCTTTTGATGATAATGTCTTATAGACTTTGAGTTCTTTATACATTGTGATGTAGGACCTGCTCCAACAACAGAAAAACAAAGACTTCTTTTTTTTTATTAGCCAGAAAAACAAAGACTTGACCAAGAACTAGTTGGGCTAAAGTGGTTTGCCAGTGCAAGTCATTCGAGGTAGGAAATGCTCTACCCAAAGAAAAGCCAAAATATAATGCACAACAAAACTGCTACTAGAGAACGAAAAAACTACCAAGGCAGTGAAATGTTTCACTCCATTCTTGTAAAACCAGTGCTAAACCTCAGTTCTGACAGATAACATTATGCAAGATAAAAAAAATGTTCTTACCATGGCTAATGCATCGAGATCATGAGGACTAAAAAGCCTGAGTGATGTCAGAACAGCCATCCGGAATCCTCTCACGGACTCAGTAGAGCCGGCAGCAGCATCAGCAATCGAATACTTGTGAAGTAGAAGCGATAACTGGCCATTGTCTATGAGGATGTTGAGAATAAAGTTCAAAGCATGGAAGTTGCTCACTCCAGTAACCAGCCGAGCCAAACAAGAGAAATCTCCCTCTGACACATAAGATTCTACCCTATTTGCGGCAAGGGTGACCAGAACATCCACACCATCAAGACATGCAGAGGACTTGTAGAAATGGTGCGAAAGAATGAGAAGTTCAACCTGATATATTATTTAAATATCATATAAGGGTACAGTTGGTACAAAATTATGCAATCATATTATTTACCATGTCTAATACAAGTAAAAAAAAAACATAAATACATACATATATATATGTATATATATATATTCACAGAGAGAGAGAGAGAGAGAGATGGAGAGAGAGAAATAGTGGCCATTTTGCCACACAAATATTTTTATTGCTTATTAAATAATTCATGCAACATTACAAGTTAAGATGATCTTAATTATTTGAATTTGGACGAAGACATCATAAAATGAATGAAACATTAAAACATAATGACTTGAGAACATCTTTAATACAATAAAAGCTATGTGATTCGAGCAGAGAAGAGCCACTAAAGTTTTAATCTAAAAGAAAGAAACTTTAAGATGCAATGATAAATTCTATAAAATAGAGATCAATTGTGCGTTTATTATATGAATACAAAAGTTAGGCTAACAAAATCATTAGCAACAGATTAAGTGTTGCATAATGTCGAGATGAATATGTGGATACATAATTTCAGTGGAGGGACAACAATATTTTATGAGAATAATTACCAATAGCACACAATCCAAAAATAATCGGCAATAGTATTGATGATGATGATGATGATGATAGTCAAAGTCTCTAGAGGTTTGGAAGGACGATGAAGGACACACAAGCTAGAGAAAACGAGGATAGACAGACACCAGATCCCACAAAAGCAAGACGCAAAAAAATGAGAAAAGCTAACACGGAAAAGGAGAATACTATATAATAGATGACCTGCTGAATCCAGATACTCAGAACTGTACTGTGCTTGTCTCACATCAAACATGAGCCATACATTTTATATAAGTTCCATCAAAAGGTTGAGAGAACTACCAAAATAAACTTCTATTAATAGGATTACTAACATCAAAAAAGCATTCAAGTAATCAAAAAACTAAAACCCTAACATTTCAGTTTATAGGTGCCAGAAAAACCAATCCTTTCGCAATCACTCAAAAGATTCATCTGATTAAGCTAAATTGCAAGTAAATAAGGTTAATAGAGGGGTGACCAACAAGGTTGGCTTGCTGCCTTCAATGGCTTCACATTACACTAGGCATGGCAATTTTATGCGAAACTTGAAACTTGCTCTTATTTTACTCGATTCGAGATCGACTCGATTTTATTCTGGCTCGAAGTTACCTCGAACATAATTGATGTCCAAAAAAAGTAAAAACAGTATTCGTTGAGGTACAAAAAGTAAAAATATCACTAATATCTATAAGACTGAGAAAAGAGATCAACGATTCAATTGCAAAATATGAGAGTAACGATCCAATTGCAAACTATGAGATTTGAGTCCCACATTGGAATTATGTGATTTTAATGTAAGATTTTATATGTACTTGGGATCTCTAACCTCAAAAGCTTGCTTTTAGGATGTGATTCTCCTAAGGTTCGTATCAATTGGTATCAGAGCTATCAACTACGTGTTTGAGTTGCAATCAGGCAACACCGGTGGTGACACTGGTATTGTAGTGTTCATCTGTGGTTGGAAAGAGCTTGTGCAAAGCCAGCCGGTATGGAGCATCGGGGCTACTGAGCATAGTGGATTGTTACTATAAATTGCAAGGTATGAGATTTAAGTCTCACATTGGAAGTATAAAATTTTAATGAGGGGTTTATATAAACTTTGGGCTCTCCACTCCCATGAGCTAGCTTTTGGGGTGTGGTTCTCCCAAGATTCGCATCAAAGAGCATTTTGATTTTATATACCATTTGATAGATACACAAGTAAGATTGTCATCACTAACAATTCCACGCTTGTTTAAGTAGCAAAATATTACAGATCTCTACTACATAGCCAAACTGATGAGGGACAAAAAAATGCAAGTGATGTTTTATATTTATATTCAGCAAAATTTAATTAGCAAATTATTTTTAATTAAGCGCAAAATATTTTCTAATTAAATTATATGACAAATAAGATTCTAAATTTCGTAAATTAAAAATATTTTAAAATTAAAATTAAACTGGATTGATGATGAGGGACGAAAAAAATGCAAATGATGTTTTATATTTATATTCAGCAAAATTTAATTAGCAAATTATTTTTAATTAATTGTAAAATATTTTCTAAATAAATTATATGATAAATAAGATTCTAACTCCTGCAAATTAAAAATATTTTGATAATTAAATTAAACTGGATCGTTTGATAAATAAGAATTTATCAAATTAGATTAGGGCGTCAATTTAAATTCAATACAGATCTGAGGTTTAGGAATTTAGGACAGATGTCTCACACTTAAATCCAACAGTAATTATCACTCAAATAAATATCGGGTCACACAATTAGAGCAAAATAAATAATCCAAATCAAGCAAATAATTCGTATTGAAATTAAATAATCAGAATAATTGGGTTCAGGAAAGATTTTATATCTTAACCAAAGAAATTCAAGTAGTAGATAAGTTCAAGTAATCACGATATAGGTAAGGCAAGCGACTTAGGTCGGCGTGCTCGAATGGCACGTTCCTCTAGCGAAATAGCGAACTGAGCGACAAAGAAAATGGCGAGTCGCCTCACGCTGGTCTGCCAGGCAGCGGGCAGCGGAGGTGGACACGTGTCAGGGGCGAGGAACAAGGAGGCAGTGGGGGTCAGAGGCGTGCGAACTTTAGAGGTAGGCAAATGCGCAAAGTATTAGAGGTGCTCAAAGATGACCCGGAGAGAGAGAGAGAGCAATGGTTAGAGGATTTTTTTTTTTTTTTAAATAACTAGGCTAATTTGAGGATTCTCACCAAAGGCTAACTCTACCCTTTCCTCTACCGAAATATCGACCCCTTAACCCGAATCTAGGTTTTGAGAAAACTCAAAACATAATTTCATTCACCAAATGTTATCTTCTATTACAATGCAAGGCGACCTTTTTATATAAAGAAATCCCATGAAAAAATTTTAAAATACAACATTAAATATAGGAAATAAAATATCAAATAAATAAAAGAAAATATGGAACTAATTCTATTACAATAAAATAAAATCAGCTCTAAATATGGTGAGTATTCAAATCTCTCAAATATGCTCTAAATCAAATCAATTCAAATCTAAATAAAGCCAATATGAAAATCTCTAATAGCTTTAATTAATTTGAATTTAAATTTTAATTCAGCACATGACGTCATTCTAGCCGTCAAATTCAATGCTGATCTGTGTCCCCACCACAAACATTGGCCTCAAAATAAATATTTTAACATTGTTTGGAACATGAAAACATCTCTAATTGATAATGATAGCCAAAATTCTCACCAAATACTCATCCCATCATATATGTTTATGCATCACAGTATTGCAGCTAATCCTATTACTGACTTAACAACATTAATTTTACGTGATTTCAATCTGCGAAGGTTCTAGATAGGAAAATGTGTAGATGGACCTAATCCATACTTCTTTTGATGAGTAACAGAATAATACAAATGGGTAACGTTTAGCAACACACACACAACAGACCTGTTATTTATTAACAATGTACACATTTTTCTATAAACAAAATTTGAATCAATGAAGTAGTGGACTGGTACACACCAGATATAACGATGGTCCTAATCCCATAGAATACAATCAAAATCTACAATTCAAACCAGAAAAAACTAACGTAAAAAGCATGATGCATGAATTTATCATAGAATGCGGCTGAAACCTATTGTCAAATACAAGTGTAAACCAATGGGAAAGAAATGAGAGGGTCGGAAAAGTGGTTGAGAAGAGGTAAGAAGGAAATTTTATTATTGGCAAAACAAGTTCTTTAGTAGTGAAGTTTTTGGTGAAGATAGATTCCAACAAGGAATTGGACAACCACATAATGCAACAAGGAAAAAGAAGGGAGACTGAGCATGTGATCCTACTATCGATAAGCATGAGATTAGCCACAGCAACTTGATAAAGCTTTTTATGGGTTTTTGCATGTCACGCATATAGAAAAACCCACTTTCTTAACCGATACTCCATAACCATTCATGTTAGTACCACTCAAAGAACAAGAAATTTACATTACAGATCTACAATGCGTAACACAAAATTCACAGATAGAATTAATATTTTGCATCAAAAGGGAAGCCACTACATCACTTTTCACATGAAAAGAAAATATAAGATACCTCACAATCATGTGGTATTTCTTGTCCAGTCATTACTAAGCGCATTAATGCGTGCCCAATTTCTGGTTCAGAAGGACAAAGTTCTGCCCACTTCAGAAAATCAGAAAATCTCCAGAGAAGAGGAGCTGGACCTTCTTCCTTCTGAGACTCAATATAACCCCCACGATGAGCAGCTAACAGACCCTGAAAATTGGGAAAATATTTGTATAAATATAGATGGACAGGAATTCTGAAGGAAGTCCCCTTTTAATGGGGTGATGGCTGACCACATGGTTATTCTGATCCAAATATAAAAAGGTGCTTTAGCATGCCTTAAGAAAAGATTCGGCGAGAACTCGTGCAATACTTGCTGGCGGCATAAAATGGGTCTTTACCAAGAGCTTGGCTTCCTCAAGAGAGTCTTGTGCTTTAAGAGAAAGCAGTTGGAGCAATTCTAAAGGTCTTTTCTCAAATGCTTCAGTGAATGTTAGACCCAAAACCTTTGCAGCTTTTACAATAGATATTATTCTCCAACATAATCCACGCCCAGAGCCCACCCCACACTTAGCGGACAAATGTTCCAACACCTATAAGACGTTCACCAAGTTAAATGGTTCGAAACAATGTACTATTTCCAGTAACCAAAACATCCACAGCTTTACAAATAAAAGCATCACACAGTATCCATCAGCAAACCTAAGTGCAAAAGCTTTGCACAAGTACAACAAAACTGAATAAAGGATCAAGAAGTCATATGTTAAATACCATAAACGAACCAATTCGAACAAAACAAACCTGCAATGTGTCAATCACATGGTTGCTGAACTGTATATTGAGAGATTGAATGAAAGACAGTACTTCAGTATCCATCACTGCCCCACTAATTTCTCCATTACTACTTGATGAAATGGCGGCTACTTTCAAAGCAGCATCAACAATAGCAAGTTCAGATGGCACATGCGCAGGGGAGAGCTTTTGTTGAAGTTGCTTAGCAGCTATTACTTGCCCAAATTCCAGAAGAGAAAGAACAGCCCGTTCCATATCTGCAGGCTTCACTTTTTCTTCCCATCCTGAAACAGCTGATTCAATTTTGACATTGTCTTCCGGCAGAAGATTTTTAGATGGTTCACCACTACCTCTCAAATTATGTGGAGAATTGGGAGAATCATCAGAATCATTGCTAATGTCCAAAATTTCTTGGTGCCTTCTAAGTGCCGGATAAGGCTTAGTCCTCCGCTTTGTTCTGGAACTGCTTGCCACTGTGCCAGAAATTATTGAATCTGAGGCTTGGGAAGGATGGTGAAAATGCATGCTGTTTTCTCTTCCACCATTCCTTTCAGAAGTTTTCAATCGCACTGCATTCAAATGACAATCCATTTTCTCTATAACTGTAGCAGTCTGATCTATGATGCTGGAGCTGTTTCCACCAATTAGATTCTGGTAAAATGGTACGTTATAAACACATGCCGTTTTCTCCTGAGCTTCTGATTCCACTGCTAGAAGCCACACTCTTGTTTCAATCTCCCTCAGGAGGTGCAGAGGATAAACTCTACAGTAATCACTTTCAGCATAAATTACAAATAAAAAACAAAAAAAGTGACGAATTCACACCAAACTTACGGGGAAGATTGGGTTATAGATCCACTCAACCACTGAAGGGCAAATAAGAGCATTTCATGCAATTCTTTAGCTGGAATTTCTTTTTCTATAGCATCAGCATGTCTGAGAAAAAATGATCCTGCCTATACGACCAATAATGGAAAAAATTGAGTGAGAAACAAAAATAAGATACTTTAAAGGATAGGACATTAAATTCCATGTCTAAACTATTGATTAACCACCTGTATTGCAGGAAAAGAGTATCTCACAAACAGCGTGTGACAGTGGGTCCACAAAGCAACTCTCTCTTCGGGAACATCCCAGAGGAATTCCTTCCATTCTGCTACCATTGCTTCAGCCTTAAAAAGGGTGCAAAAGTAAAATAGATAATAAGAAAGGCAAGAATTGAAATGCTTGAATGCTATACTAAGTGATGCATAAAAAACATGAAAATCAGAATACAAAAAGGAGGGGTGGGGGATTTAAACCAGTGTGGAAAGCATGAGTCAAAACATAGTGAATAAACGCACAAATTTTGCAGACAGGTAGAAATGTTTTTTCTAAAAATTCTATAACTAAAAATTTCATAACCCATTCAAATAACAAATGAGATAAAAAAAAATGCCTGTGTTTCAGTGACATGATGGACGGCAAATCTCCAAGATGCACCAGAAGATTCAAGCTGTCTAGCCCAATTTCTAGCTTGGTCCCAGCGCCCATTATTTTCCAATGCAACTAAAAGTGAAGCATCATCTAATGTCTCATTTCCCAAATACAAATCATCATCTTTGCGTAAAGATGGCTCAGATAAATTAATTTTCCAATAAAGTCTCTGGAAATATGTTGAAGTAGATCCTCCATCTCCAAAATCAGTCGCTGAAAGAAGTTGCAACAAACACCTCCTCTCATAAGCCGATGGACAAGCGGACAGCATTGCTTCTGCCGCTTTGACAGCAGTCGAACTAGTCCACGATGATTTGAGTGTCCCGTCTCTTGGCATGTTTATCTGCATACTAAATGGTTCATCTTTTATTCTGCTTGAGAAGGACGTGAGGTGAACTGAAGCCTCTGACAACCGCATTTGAGAAAATGCCTAAAATTACCATTAACAAAATAAAACAGTTTTTTTACTTAAAGCCAATCTGACTAACTAAAAAACCCAACCTGATTAGGTGAATATGTAGACAGGACATACCTGAAGGGAACGAATGAAAGGGAGAAGGGGGCATGATGGAAGAAACATTTCAAATGCTCTAAGCAAAGGAAGAAATAGACATTGTTCACAGAGTACAGACACCATGTCTGACAGTGAAGCTAGAGCTTCATCAGGATCAGTGGAGACCTTTGATTGCTCAAGAAATGAATTTGTTTCCACCTCAGTGAAAACATTTTCTCCAGAAACAGAATATGTCCCCGGGTGCACTGAATCAGAAATATTGGTAGACAGACTTTCTGGAGAGTAATCTGACTCATGAAGCCGCTTTCTCTTTGGGTTTCTTCTGTTGTAACGAAATGAAAGAGTTCTGCATCTTGCAGGCAATGCATTTGTAGCCTGTACAGCAGCTTTAACTTTTTCAGCAATTGTAGAAGAAATATCATTCACCTTGATTGATGATGTTTCCCTAATCAGAAAAAACATTATTAAGATATTTGATTCCCAGGAAAAAGAAGACAAATTATTTTAAAATGTAAGATAGCTTGTGAATCAGCACTGAAACTGAGGAGGATTATATCAACAAGGCAGAACTTGCAGGATACATGGTAAATTATTTCTAACCTTGCTGCTGTTATCTCAAGCCAGACAGTTAAGCATGAAAGTGAAGAGACATCGGGAAAGCATGAAGCAATCATAGCCAATAAAGACCAACGTAGATCCTTTGCCTTTACAAGAAGAGCCTCACCAGGGTTTTTTTGCCTCTCGCATAGAGCAATTAGTCCAAAAAGTTCAGCAGGAAACATATCGTTACTATCAGTTGAAAGGTCTATTTCATTGCTTCCTTGGGATAATGTGATCACCGATGAATTCTGTTTTTTTCTCTGCAACTGCATACTTTTTAAGACTGTCATTACATGTGATCTCAATTGCATATTGCTAAATTCCTTGGCTGCCTAAACAAGAAATAAAAGAACCATTGATTCGCACATAAAAAAGAAAAAAAAATCAGAGTACTACGATAAGCCTCTTAGTTTTTTTTTTTTTTTTGATGGTAGACTCTTACTGTTATTTTACTACAGGTAAGGAAGTTTGATTCAAATTGCAAGTTCTTTTTTTGCAGAAGAAAATATTAATTTTACCACTTCGACAACAATATCAGTTGGAAACCCTCCAATCTGAGCTTCCATTAAAAAGCCAACCTAGCAAAAGAACATAGTTATATAGTCATTCAGCACCTGATGATCATTGACATACCAGCAGTCCAATAAACAAATATGACAAGAACAGCAATACCCAGTCATTGTCATTTGCAAGCAAAGCAAGATACTTTGTACTCAAGGGAAGATGATGAATTTGACAAAACTCTGTAACTAACTTCCAATGATCGCTTGCCTTTTTTTGGTGTGATCGGAATTCAAATCCGTCACCACCACCAGTGGAAAGCCAAAACCCACAAGTCCTTCCTTCTTCTAGTGATGGCAAACTTGCTTTCTCCAGATGCTGCAAAACAATAACGAGTGGTTGCAAGGATTGTTTACCTTCGAAAGCCTTCAAGGGAATATCCTTTTGGTTCAGCGCAAAGGCATTCTCAGCATATATGTAATTATCTGCTAAAGCTCGTGCAAGAGAAAAGATTACATCTCCTCCATGTGATACAAGAAGAGCAGAGCCTTTTGATGAAGGATCATAGGAAGCATTTTCCCTTGTCAAGTTGTAATAATCAGAAATACGCCTTAGAACAGCAACATCAATACGAATTCTGCCAACAGATAAGCCACACAACTCCAACAGGAATAAGCATGAAGCAACCATCACAGAATCATCGAAGTGCATAATAGCCAACTTTATGACCTACAAATGAAAAATAGAACCCCATAACTGATGGGTATGATGGTTATTTACCATATGATAGTAGACTATTTATTAGTAGCAACTAAACCACCAATATCATTATTACTGCTATATTATGCTTTGAGAAAGTTACGTTGCAGTGAAGAAATAATAGAAAAGAGGAAGCAGCTTTGAACATGAAGAAGTTCACTATAAATGCAGTACAAAACCTACTGATTGAAGAAGGGACCATTCATTTTGGGTCAAGGGGGATAGAATTGCTTGTACATCAGATTGAATACTGGTTTGTCTCAATGGTTCTGGATGTTCTATAGCAGCTTTAAGTTTAAAAGCACGTTGACTAATTAAATGGTTGAATGCTGCCATAGCCCGCCCTTGATGTAAGTGCTTCTCTAAGCCAGATCCAGTCCCCTGAAGACAGGAAAGTAGAGGTTAAACAGATATATTAAGTGACAGCTTTCTAAAAAAGGACCAAAATGATACTAATTTTAAAAACAATAATAATAATAAATAAATTTTTTTAATCATTCTACACAAATTCTAATATAAAAAAAATATTATTTTACTTCACATACTCAATAATTTTTAATAAAAAATTTAACTTTATTTCACATCCTAGACCAAAATACTCGATTCGAATATTTTGGTCTAGGATGTGAAATAAAGTATATATTTTTATTGAAAATTATTGAGTATGTAAAGTAAAATAATATTTTTTTATATTAGAATTTGTGTAGAATGATTAAAAAAATTTATTTATTATTATTATTATTATTATTATTATTGTTTTTTAAATTAGTATCATTTTGGTCATCGCGCCAAACAGGACCATATGATAATGGATACGTTATGTTTCCTTTCATCAGTCTGTTATGCATTGAACAAACTGAAGAATATAATGTTAAGGTTCCCATTCAGGAACGTTAAATTAAATAATTTGAATATGAAAGTTAAAATCAACTTCTACATTCAGTAATAAAACAAATTAAATCTCTGAAGAAGAACAATTGATTAAGACCTAACATTCTGACATAACTCCCTCATTCCCACCAGAAATTGACTTGAGTGTCATTACCTTACACTGACTGACATGGGTTTAAAATGTGGCTCTTCACGTAATTATTTGGGGCATAGATGCTTGATTAGACACAAAAGTACCATTCTGCACTTATTTTTAAATAAAAATATTAACATATAAAATGCTTTGATTAATATAAAATGTTGCCCAACAAACGAAACAAATGATTTGCATTATGATCTCATGTGTTCAAACAGAATTTCATGGAGAAACAGACTAAGAATCTCAACCTGCACAACAGTAAAACAACTTGAAAATATGCCCACATCAACAGAGACTAGCGCAACTTCATAGCCATAGATTTTCTGAACTTACCAAAAAGGAGTAGAAAATTTCATTGTATATGATATTACAGGATTCAGACCAAATATCTGAACATATACAAATGCATACATAAACTAAAAAATGGACTCAGTATTCGCAAGTTGGTAAAAGGTAGAACAAATGTAGATCTAAAACATCTGCAACACATTTAAGAATGTAAAAACAAACACTACCTCTCAACAACAGCCATTTAACAGACAAGGTGGAGTATGCAAGAAACTAAATTAAGGAAAAATTGCATCCAAACGCCTGTGAGTGATTAATCGCAAATGGGTCCCAATTTTAATTATTTTCAAATTTGGTTCCCCACTTTGGTCTTTCCTGCCTATAGGTCTTCCCATCAACGGAGCCACTAATTTATTTGACCTCATCCTCTCCCCTTCTATTTATTCTCTCTCTAGATAGAACCTTAGCCATCATCAATGTCACCTAGTTGCTGCCTTGGCACCATCACCTTCTCACACCAGTGTTGACTCCTATTCTATTTCCTTGCGTGTCACTCTTTCCCTAAATCTACCCATCTCTCTATAGTACCCTCTTCTCTCCCTTTCTCTCCCTTTCTCTCCCTTTCTCTCCCACTTCTTTCTCTCTCATGATTCAAAGGGGGAGATCAGAGGTAAAAAGAGAGAAATGGGGGAGGGAAGAGGGAAAGAGAGACTCACCTCCACCAACATTTGTCGAAGAAATTCCACCATCAAGGTGATGGTCGCTCTATGCCACCAACCTAACTCCCCAGCAGCCAAGAGCGCTATAGTAAATCGCCAGTAGGTATGACTATGACGCCATATATCCATGAAAATGTAGGGAACTACGTAGAGTCGTTCATTCTTCGTTGTTTGCTATCCCGGCAGAGGTGTAAACTAAATGGAGTGACACAAAGAAAGCGAAAGAGAGAGAAACAACGCAACTACTGAGGGAGGAAGGCAGAGGCCTTGACAGGGGACTAAAAGGCACTTGTGACATTTTCGGGAGAAAGAACAAGAAAGAGAGAGTAGGATAAATCACTTATAAATATGTTTTTCTCTTAAAATAAATTGTCAAATGAACCAAGCAAAAAGGAA
This sequence comes from Apostasia ramifera, assembly GCA_019297695.1. NCBI lineage: Eukaryota > Viridiplantae > Streptophyta > Magnoliopsida > Asparagales > Orchidaceae > Apostasia > Apostasia ramifera. The sequence goes on along the minus strand of JAEMOT010003763.1, from coordinate 328,743 downwards.
AGAACAAACCTCAAAGACCTAAGTTGTGGCGATTGCCAGCTGAGGACTAAAGTTAAATTAAAAATGAATTATTTGCAATTACCCCCTACCTCAAACTCTCAGAAGCAATTTACACTGAATTTCCTAGAAAGATAGGATAGATGAGACTATATAGATAAACCATAATGGAAAATAAAGACATAAAAGAAAGGCAAAAGTAATAATGCATAAGGACATAAAGTAAGCAGAGGTAATGGCTCTAATAAGTTTGTACCAAAAAAATATCCACTTACGCACTGTCAATTTTTAATAAACAAACCATTCAAGAAAATAGCCTATGTGCATAGAAAATCAATGTTCACACAATAATAAAAGAAAGAGATCAAAATTCAAGCAATCTCAATAAAAAGCATTACCTTGCGTGATGAATACAGATCCTCAATACCTTTCTGAATAGTCACTTCAAAGCTTAGTGGACTTATCACATTGAATTTTGAAGAGAGAGTATAACTATGGTCCCGATATAGATTGGAGTAACCAGAAGATAAAGCACCAAATATTGAATCCCCATGAAAAGGAACCTGATCAATTGTAGTAATCCAATAACTAAAGATGACAAAATGAAAGTTATAAAAGTTTCATTACCATGGAACTGTGACAAAAAAGAAAATAGCCCAAAATGGCTTTAAACGACAATTAATCGATAAATGAACCTAAAACATTTTAGCAAACTATATGCATCAAACAAGTTAGAAGGAAGCTTCACATGGAAGAAATCAAATAAAGTGAAGCATAAGGACAAGACAGGAGAGAGAATCCAGAGACAAACAATTGCTTAAATTTAGAGCAAATTACAATTGGGTCCCCAAAAGTGACGAGTGCTTTGTGCTAGTCGACAACTTCTATGTTTAGTTATCTAACTAGACATGACCATGTCATTTATAGTTATAAAGATCTTTGCCTTACAAAGAATAGAATGGAAAAGAAAATTCTATCTAATTGACCCGAACTTTGGATTAAGGCTTTCTTAAGTTGTTGTTCATTCCATTATTAAGGATACAGCTTTCTCTCGATATGGTCCATATTATCTGTGGTGCAGTTAGAACATTACAAAAACACTAATTATCCCTTTGTTAAATCCATCCAACCCTCCACTCTTTTTTGTGCTGTTTCCCTTTTGCACGCCTTCCCTCTTCTTCTAATCCTAACAAACTGGAAGCAAAAAATGGTAGGAACATAAGATCCAAAAGAAGATTTATAGTTGTTGTGACGAGAAAACAACCAGAACAAAGGATTTTGTACGTGGAAAATCGGCTGAGCGGAAAAACCACAGCTCCTTTCGAGGAGGCTTCAAAGATTTCCACTAGAATCAGATTACCTGAGATTACAATAGAAAAGTTGGGGGGTTTGAAGAAAAAGAAGAATCAGCCCAAAAAGAGGGATCCCTTTTTCTCGTTACAGTGAGATTCTTATATCCTTGTCTATCCTGTGGAGTCACTTCAACGGAATGGACTTCAGCTCCAGTGTCAGACCATCAATGCCTACAAGGCGTCCACGCCCTGGCCTCAGATGTACGGTGTACGGGCGCGGTCCGAGGACAGGGATGCCCATACCTCTTGAAAGCAGTATGGTCCCCGATGTTGCGCCTGGATGCCGGTCAGTACCGGCCTCAGCTGTTCGCCTCGGCCTCTTCGACGTATGCTGTTTGGGGTGATACGCCTTCTGTTCGACGCTGAACCTTTGTGACGCTGATGCCACGTAGGCTTTCACGTGTGCACTCCAGATGAGACGGCGCGGATCCAGATGCAACATGCCCCTCCGATAGTCGTGAAGCGCATTGATGCGCGTGCCCAAGTGCCACGTGGGGCTTTTGGAATCTGTATAAATGCCTGTGGAACATCGGTTGGGACTCCTGGAGTGATGATGTCCATGTTTTCTGGTGTCGCTGGGTTCGTTCGGGATGAGCCTCCTGAGGCTGGGGGTCCCGCTCAATCGGGTCAAGCGAGCGTAAGATGGCCACCCGCTCATGAGGAGGCGCCGAAGAGGCTACGAATCCGTCTCTCCAACTCGGGGGAGGGTGCGCATGCGACGTCCAGATCCGTCCAAGGCGGCGTTCACGTGGCCCCCCCGGTGGATAGTATCGTCGTGGCGGACGACGAAGTGCGGCCGGTGGGAGAAGGCGTGGAGAGTCAGCCTTCCGTTCCTCTGACCACGGAGGCCCCTGATGCGCCATCGCGGGACCGCCGCACTCTGGCCCCTGTCTCATCTCCTTCGGGACCCACAGCTGGTCCGGAGATCTCGTCAGGGGGTGGCCAGAAGGGACCCAGTTCTAGTAGTTCGAACGCGCAGTTCTTCGCATGCAGCATCTGTTCGCACCTTGACCAGGTCGAAAAGCGGCTAGCTAGCAGGGGTCAAGCGGCGGCGCTTGAACAGAAAATGGAGGAGGTGCTTTCCCTTCTTCGCAGAATGGAGCCGTCTGAAGCGGAGAAAACGATCATGGAGCTGGAGTCGAAGTGTGCTCGCTTCGAGGGCGACCTGGAATCGGCGATGGCCGAAGTCGAGGAACTGAAGAAGGAGAGGGCTATTCTGGCGGTCCGGGTTGAAGAGCTGGAGGAAGGAACCGCCGTCAAAGGGAATTCGCGCGAGCAGTTCGGGGTTTCCTCGCGGAGTCGGAGTTCGGGCTCTCTCCTTAGGGCAGTGGTGCTTTCTTTTTTTTTTTTTTTGGCGAATTGTAAAAGAACTTAATGAAATGCTTGTTTGTGAAATGTGCCTCACTTTTTATTATTTATTATTTTGATGTGACTATTTGGAGAAACGAGGTGAGGCATGCGCCTGGCAGGTCTGAGCCCCTAGGAGTAGACCGTTAGAGGCCGTCCTCAGGGAGCGGAACCGACGGGATACAGAATATAAAAAGGCTCGTGGCCCAACTATGGGTCCCTACTACCATCATTTTTCTGTGCTCACAATGGTTAAGAAGTCGCGGAGCAGAGCGAAAGAAATGTGGAGTGACTACCATGCTCTTCAGAGTGAGCTTTGTGTCCTTCCTCTGCATACTTTCAAGACGGAGGTGCAGCAGGTGTGGGGGAGGAACCCGGAGGTTGGGTTGGAGTATCCTTCAGCGGAAGCAAGGTTCACGACCTTGCCGAAAAGAAAGATTGCGGTATGTCTCCACCACCTGCGCGGCGGGCTGTTTCTTCCCTTCCAGCCGGAGTTCGTGAACATCTTCAACCACTTCGGCATCGTCCCTATGCAGCTCCCGCCGAACGCGGTCACCATGATCTATTACCTCATCAAAGAGCTGCAATGCTGGCAGATTCCTTGGGATATCGACATCTTCAAAGCGGTCTTTCGGTGGGAGGCGAATCCTCGACTACACGGGTGCTTCGTCTTGAAGGGCAGGTACTGCCAGGTGTTTAAGGTTAGGGACACCGGTTTTGCAGGTTGGTACAAGAGGTTTTTCTTCGCCGAACCCTGCGGAGTGAATTTTATCGTTCCACGAAGGGTAGGTGAGGCGAGGTTTTTGGGGGAAGGAGTCGATTTTGAGGATCCACGTTTTCGAAAAGTGGACGAAATTCGAAAACGTGTGCACGATGCATAGGACTACCTGTGCGAGCTTGAAGACGACGTGCGTCTTTATACAGGTAAGGTTTTTGCGGATGCCCTTTTTCCTCCTTTTGGTTCTGATCCCGCGCCCGTGTTGTTTGCAGGTCAGCCAGAGCTCGAACTGGGCTGGTTCTGACTTCAGCAGATTGGGAACAAGAGAGTTCCACATGATTGGCCGGGGCCTTCTCGTCTTCCGACGAAGAAGAAACGGGCAGTACCTGGCGTACATAGATGAACTTCAGCAGCTTTTGGAGGAGACGCTTGATCAGTCTCGCGAGGAGGCTCGTCAGGAAGGGGCTGCCGAATTCTGCCAATCCCTTGAGTTCAAGGCACTTATCAAGGAGGTGCTTATCAAGGAGGTGCATATCAAGGAGGTGTTGGAGAGTTCAGTGAATATGCTCGGTTCAGCTCTCCTCGACCGGGGGTTAATGAGCCCCGAGGATCTCGAAGGGCTGAACATGAACGAGTGTATCCTTTCGGAAAGCCGGTCGTACCAGTGTCCGTTCTTCAAGATGTCGGCGGAGAGGATGGGGCGGATGTTCGCCTTTGTTTCGAACATGAAGGTAGTCATCCCTCCTACTAAAGCCGAAATGGCAAGAGCTGAAAAGACCGCCGGAGGGGTCCCAGTTCCGGAGGAAGAATCAAGTTTTCGGGGAGAGGGGACTTCAGAGGGGCCCTTGGTTATCTCTCCTCTTCGCTCGCGGGACCCGATGGAGGATGTGCCTCGAACCCCTGGTGCGGATTTTGTAGTGGATTCTGATTCCGAGATTTTGAGGAGAGGGAGTGACTTGTAAAGATCATTGTAATTTGTTTTGTAAAGCAAATCTTTATAATGTAAAGCTTTTGTTCATTTGTTTGTGTTCCATTTTTCGTTGTCTTGTAGATATCTGCTTGTGAAACTGAGTTTTTGCCAAGTTTTTTTTTGGTAGGATTGCCCGGGACTTCGAGAAGGGGAATGCCCTTGACTGCCAGTCGCTTAGGCGCTAGGGCTAGAATTATTTAGGCCTGAGACTTCGAGAAAGGGAGTGCCCTTGACTGCCAGTCGCCTAGGCGCTAAGTTAGATTTGTTAGGCCTGAGATTTCGAGAAGGGGAGTGCCCTTGACTGCCAGTCGCCTAAGCGCTAAGTTAGATTTTGTTAGGCCTGGGACTTCGAGAAGGGGAGTGCCCTTTACTGCCAGTCGCCTAGGCGCCAAGTTAGATTTTGTTAGGCCTGGGACTTCGAGAAGAGGAGTGCCCTTGACTGCCAGTCGCCTAGGCGCTAAGTCAGATTTTGTTAGGCCTGGGACTTCGATAAGGGGAGTGCCCTTGACTACCAGTCACCTAGACGCTAAGTTAGATTTTGTTAGGCCTGAGACTTCGATAAGGGGAGTGCCCTTGACTGCCAGTCGCCTAAAGATTTGAGACATTTCATAAAACTGTGTTGTAGACGATTTACAAGTGCTTTATGAATTAAATCTCCTGATGTCGTTGCCGCTCCAGGTCCTTGGTAGGAGGCTTCCGTCATGCCTTGCCAGTTTGTAGGTGTTCGGGTCGAGCACGTCGCGGATGATGAAAGGACCTTCCCAGTTAGAATCGAACTTGCCTGATGCCATGTCTCGGCCAGCGGTATTTTTTAATTTCAAGATCAGGTCGCCATGTTGGAATGGTCTCCTGTGCACATGCTTGTTACAATACTTTTCGATCCTTCGTTTGTGCTTCGCTTGTCGAAAAGCGGCTAGTTCCCTGTCTTCTTCGAGGAGGTGAAGCTCGAGTCTTCTTGCACTCTCATTTTGTTTCTGCCATTCGAGAAGAGCTGGTGGATCGAAGTTGCTGGCATGTTCGACGCAGGGAGAGTAGATTTCTAGTTCGACCGGGACGAGCGCTTCTGTTCGGCTGCCCATGATAACCCGATCTTGTCAATCCGCTTTCTTAATGTGCTGAGGAAGTTTTTATTCGACGCCTCGGCCTGCCCGTTTGATTGCGGATGCCGAACCGATGCAAAGCTCAGGTTGATTCCGTTTTCGGGGCATAGATTTCGGACGGCTCGGCTGGTGAAGGCGGTTCCATTGTCGCAGATTAGGGAGATTGGGACGCCGAACCTACATATCAGTCGTGTCCATATGATGTTTCTGACGCTCGCGCCCGTCGGCTGTGCCATCGCCTTCGCCTCGACCCATTTCGAGAAGTAGTCTATTGCTAGCAGCACATGGCGCAAGTTCCTTCCAGATTTCGGAAATGGTCCCAAAAAGTCAAGGCCTCACATCGAAAATGGCCAAGAGCTGGTTATGGGATATAGTTGAGCTGCGGGTTGTCTAGGGATGTTCGAATAGATCTGGCATTGCGGGCATTTCTAACTGAATTCCTTGGCGTCTTTCTGAAGGTTCGGCTAGTAATATCCCTAGCATAGGACTTGTAGGGCGAGATTCCGTCCTGCGGCGTGCGTTCCGCAGTCTCTAGCGTGGATCTGTTCGAGTATGGTTTTCGAATCCTCTTCGCGGATGCACTTCGCTAGGGGTAGAGAGTAGCATCTCTTGAACAGTTGCCCTTCGGACAAGATGTACCTAGCGGCTTTCACCCGGAGTTTGCGAGCCTTATGCCTGTCGTCTGGAAGCTCGCCCGTCTGGAGATAATGCCGGATGCCATCCATCCATCTTCCGGGGCTGGAATCGACTTCAAAGGCGGGGAAAAGGATGTTCAGCGCGTCGCCTTTTTCTTCCTTGGCAAGCTCGTCCACCAGTGAATTCATTTCGCGGGGGATGTGAAATAGGAAGGCTTGTGCGAAATGTTGTAGGAGATTTTTGGCAAGCTGGAAGTACTTTTTGAGTACTTCGTCTTTCGTCTGGTAGGATCCTGTTAGTTGGTTCACCATTAGCTTTGAGTCGCTGTAGACATGGAGGTGTCGCGCTCCGAGGCCCTTGGCGAATTTGAGCCCAACGATGAGGGCCTCATACTCGGCCTGATTGTTCGTAACGGGAAAGTATATCTTCCTTGATCTTTGAAGTCAAACTCCCCAGGGACTGGTGAGGACAATGCCGATTCCTTGGATGCGCTCGCCGGAGGCTCTGTCTACATGAGGGATCCAAGGCTGTCGCTTCTCTGGAAGTTCAGGTTGTTCAGTTGTTGTCAGTTCGGCGACGAAATCGGCGAGCGCCTGGCTCTTCGTGACCGATCGGGGAAGGAAATCGATGTTGAACTCGGAGAGCTCCACGACCCATTTTTGCAACCTTCCGGAGATTTCGGATGAGTGGAGTATTCTCCGGAGGGGCTAATCCGTCATCACCTTGACGTGGTGAGCTTTAAAATAATGACGTAACCCGCGAGCGGCAGAGATCAGCGTAAAAGAGAGTTTTTTGAGGGTAGGGTACCTCACTTCGGCGTCGTGGAGGACGTGGCTGATATAATGGATCGGGTGCTGCCGGCCAGCCTCCTCTCGAACAAGTACTGCCGATACCGAATTGTCACTAGCGCTGAGGTAGAGGAGGAGGTCTTTGTCTGGGATTGGGGCGGAGAGCAGCGACGGCGACAGCAAGTACTCTTTTAACGACTGGAAAGCTTTCCGCAATCCTCGTTCCACGTCGAGTGTTCGCCTCGAAGGATCTTGAAGAAAGGGAGGCAACACTCGCCGGATTTCGATATAAACCTGCTGAGTGTCGTGACCCTTCCGTTCAATTTTTGTATATCTTCAATTGCTCGAGGTGGCACCATCCCTTGTATGGCCTGTATTTTCTCAGGGTTCGCCTCAATGCCTCTGGCCGACACCATGTGCCCCAGAAACTTGTCGTATGCTGAACCGAAAATGCTCTTGAGGCGGTTGAGTTTTATGTTGTAGGTTCGGCAAGTGTCTAATGTTTCGCAGAGGTCTTCGATGTGCTGCTCCACATTTTTACTTTTAATTAGTATGTCGTCGACGTAGGCTTTCATGTTCCACCCTTTTTGGTTTTTGAATACGATATCGATCATCCGCTGGTAGGTTGCACCTGCGTTCTTCAAACCGAAAGGCATGACCCTATAGCAAAAAGTTCCTTGATCGGTTATGAACGAGGTATGCCTTTCGTCATCCTCGGTCATTCGGATCTGATGGTAGCCTGAAAAGGCATCCACGAAGCTCATCATCGAGTACCCTGTCGAAGAGTCGACGAGTCTGTCTATTTTCGGCAAGGGGTAGAAGTCTTTGGGGAAGGCTTTATTTAGGTCCGTGAAGTCCACACACATTCGCCACTTCCCGGAACTCTTCTTCACTACCACGACATTTGCTAGCCATGATGGGTACGTGATTTCCCTGATGAATCCGGCGACCAGAAGTTCTTCGACTTCCTCTCGAATCGCTCGCTGCTTTTCACCGCTGAAATTCCTCTTCTTCTGTCTGACGGGGACTGCTACTGGCCTGAGACTTAGTCGATGTTCGGCTACGGCCCATTCTATTCCTGGCATGTCACTAGGCTCCCAGGCGAATACATCAAAATACTCAGAAATGAGGGCCACCAGAGCGGGCTTTTCATTGTCAAGGAAATCCTTAGAAATTAATACAGTTTTTCCGTCAGTGACAATTACATGATCATTTTGTTCGATCGGCGGCAAGACGTGGTCTCTGGGATCCAGATGATCTGTGTGGAGACGCGCATTTATTTCAAAGCACTTCCTGGCGCTGGCCTTGTCTCCCCTGATTGTAGGCATGTCGAATGGCGTGGGGAACTTCACACATAGGTGGTAGGTGGACGCGACCATTTGGAATGCCGCCATTGCAGGTCATCCCAAGATTGCGTTGTAGTCGGAGGGGGCATCCATGATGATGAAGTCAATTTCTTTCGCTGTCTCCTAGGGCCCTCTTCGAGAATGACACGCAGGGTGGCGTAGCCTGCGGGTCGGTAGATGTCGCCGGAGAAGCTAGAGGTGGTCATGGAAGGGGGAAGAGGTTTACACTGACCAACGCCCATTTCATTGAAGGCGCGGAGATATAGTATGCCAACCGAACTGCCGGTGTCGGCCAAGGTCCGGTGGACATCACAGGCTCCGATCTCAGCGATGATGACGATGGGGTTGTCGCGGTTGACCCCTCTCCGGGAAAGAAAAAGCACCTGTGCTGCTTTCGACGGGAGCCCCTCTATCTTCTTATAGCCTGTGAGGTAGCAATTCTCTATATACTCGTTGACGAGTGCCCGAAAAGAGCGGGACTCGAAGAGGAGGTGACCGTAACACTGGTGAAGCTTGCAAAACTTCGTGGGGTCCTCGCCAGGTTGAAGTGGCTGGCGTTCGCCACGGTTCTTGATGAACCCCTTGTCGCTGAGGATTGAGAATATTTCCTCAATAATGTAGACCGGTGTCGTAGGACGCGGGGAGTCACCCTCGAACTTGTGTTTTCCGTGGGATGGGGAAAACTTCCGGTCTCAAAAGTTTCTCCTGGGAGTGTTGGAGTCCGTCTTCGGGGTCTCGCCCCTCTTGTCTTGGGGCGAGGCGTCCTCCTGCTTAGTTTTCGACTTAAGGGCCTTTGAGACCTCGAGATGGATTCGTTTTTCGGTGCGGGCCCTAGCCTCCATCAGTGTCTTCGGCATGTCATCGACGAAAGAGTCGTATAATTCCCCGGGCAAAATGCTGTGGACGAAGATCATAGTTGATCTGTCGTCGGTAGTGTCTTTCGTCTCCGCGTTCATCTTCGAGAACCGGTCTACATAGTTGCGCAACGATTCGTCAGGAGCCTAGCTTATCTGCCAGAGCTCATGGATTGTTCGGGAGGTAGTCCTTGAGGTTCCAAATCTGGTGCGGAACTGCTCGGAGAATTGCAGGAAGTTTTGGATGGAGCCCTGGGGGATTTCGTCGAGCCAATCTAGCGCCAGGCCCGTTAGAGTATTCCGGAACAGACGACACTTGTACGCGTCTGAGATAGGGTCGCTTTTTGCCAAGGCGTTCTCGAAGCGCTTCAAGTGCTGGGCAGGGTCGATGAGGCCATCGTAATCGTCGACCCTGGGGGCCTTGTAGGCGCGTGATGCCGGCGCCACCATTATGGCAGGTGAGAAGATTGTATCCACTGGGGGGGCCAGAGGATACACCTCGGGTCGGCTTCCGACAGCAGCGTGGGTGCTGGCCTCTTCAGTGGGCAATTCAAGACGCTCCGCGCTCGGCTGTGGAAGCGGGCCTTCGAGAGGTAGACTTAGAGGAAGAGGCCTCTGCTGTTGGAGGAGGGCCGGAAGATTGGCGAGGAAGGTGTTCATCGTTTGGGAAAGCGTGACCACTGTGTTCGTTAATGTTTGGAGCTGTCCATCGTTCACGGCAACGTTGTCTTGGGGCAGGCGCGTTGCCTGCTGCCCACCCAGTGGTAAGGGGTTTTTGCCACGAGTGTCTTCCATGGGTGATTGAAGGGATCGGGTTTCATCCTGCGTGAAGGCACCAAATTGTTGTGACGAGAAAACAACCAGAACAAAGGATTTTGTACGTGAAAAATCGGCTGAGTGGAAAACCACGGCTCCTTTCGAGGAGGTTTCAAAGATTTCCACTAGAATCAGGTTACCTGAGATTACAATAGAAAAGTTGGGGGTTTGAAGAAAAAGAAGAATCAGCCCAAAAAGAGGGATCCCTTTTCCCCGTTACAGTGAGATTCTTATACCCTGGTCTATGCTGTGGAATCACTTCAACGGAATGGGCTTCAGCTCCAGTGTCAGAGCATCAATGCCTACAAGGCAGCCACGCCCTAGCCTCAGATGTACGGTGTACGGACAGCGCGGTCTGAGGACAGGGAGGCCCATACCTCTTGAAAGCAGTATGGTCCCCGATGCTGCGCCTGAATGTCGGTCAGTACCGGCCTCAGCTGTTCGTCTCGGCCTCTTCGACGTATGCTGTTCGGGGTGATACGCCTTGTGTTCGACGCTGAACCTTTGTGACGCTGATACCACGTAGGCTTCCACGTGTGCACTCCAAATAAGCAAGGTTTTCAGAACCGGACCGAAGATCGAACCGGTCAATCGACCGGTTCATGGTTTTATCGGTTCAACCGTGGTTCAACCGGATGACTTAATAATTACATTATAATTAAATGTAAATTTTCTAAAGGTGAGATTAATTTTTAAAATATGATAAAAAATATTTTGAACAAAAATAGTACAACTAATTTAAAAAATTTACTACTACAAGAAATGTATAAAAAATTAAAAATTACAAAACAAAACGAATATAATTATTTTTCTTGTCAATTTGTCATTCAAAATACTGTCTCTTTTATAACAATTCGAAATAAATTCATGATAAAAAAATAATAAATTAGCTAAACATCCATTATATAAAATAATTATTATTCAAAATATAGCATCAATATTAAAATATTAATGCCCAAATATTAATGTATAAAAATAAAATAAGAAGCTAAAATAATAATTTCGGTTTGTCCGGTTTGGCGGTTGGACCGGTTTTTACCGGTTCAACCCGATTTTTACCGGTCCAACCCGGTTTTTTCTTGATTTCGGTTCTAATATTGAACCAGACCGGACCTTGGGCCGGTTCTCGGTTGAACCGGTCGAACCGGCCGGTCCGGTCCGGTTCTAAAAACCCTGCAGATAAGTCGGCGCGGATCCAGATGCAACAATAGTGGAGAGATGAAGGCCAAATGTGCAAACCAAAATTACTTGGGTACCTAGATTTTACAATTTAAAAAACATGAAGCTGTATAAATACCCATAATCCTCAAATACCCAAATGCCATGGGAAGTTGGGTATTGCTGTCACATGGCCCAGGTTAGGTTTGAGGTAAGTTTGGTATCAGATTTAACTGAACACTCAAATGGGACCGTTATAAGAAAAACTTATTCAATAATATTTCTTCCTAAAACATTCTTAATCAAGTGTAGAAATCAAGCATAGAAAAAGGAAACAAATAAAGAAACGCAAAGACAAGTCACTTTCTGGGTCTGTAACAAGGGAAGTGTTGAATCATTATTGACAACCTAAGGAAATCAAATAAATTTGGTAAATCAAAAAGCGTTAAGGAACCTGAGCAAATAGCCAAACCAATTTCCTTATGGACTTCGGAAACCAATACGGAAGCATCTGTACCAGCGAAGTGTCACCTCCTGAAGAAGAAAATATACTGTCCCGCCATCTCAAGTAGTCAGAAAACGTGGACTTTCCAAGACCTGCCAAGACGAGGGAAAACTTATATAGATATAGCATTAGTCTAGAAAAGGAGGTTAGGAATACCAAAAAGTAAAAGGATAATGTAATGAAAAAAGGAAAACTTTAGCTTCAACAAAGTTACTTGAACTAGAGCTCATAGAAGAGCTAGATGAATCAGTTCCAAGGCAAGATGAGACAAGAGCCCTCCACAATGTCGGAAATTTCTCAAGACCAGGTCTCAAATTTTCCAGTGTGCACTGAAAGGATGCATTGTGATGCCTACTAACACTTCCAGTACGGAGACATTTCTGCATGGGGGTAGACTCATACATTAGAGTAGCCAAAGCAGCCATTTCTCCACCACCTTCAGCCATATCATCTACTGTTAGTATTATTTCATCCACCTCTTGGACATTGACTTTGCTACCAAGAACCATATGTCGAGACAAATTTGAACGGGCATTATAAAATGATGCCTCAAACTCATATCCCCTGACCCTCGAAAAAAGAAGCCATTTTGCCCATTGGCAATCTCCCTATTTGTCATAAAAAATTCTCAATCAAAATCATTTAATGGAGTTATATGCAAGCAACATATGAAGGTAATAGGCAAACAAAACCTTGGTCAATGCATTTTGTTAATCTGAAAATATAAACCATCTAACATCCATCAAGTCAAACATCAAAAAATACAAAGTAGTATGAGTACGTAGCACAATCTTCTATGGCAACAGTCGTCCTGCAACCTATGCCAAATTTAGATTAAATAGATGGTAAATAAGGATTTATTAAGTCACATCAAGCCTATCAATTTAAATTCAAAAAGATCAAATCTAGGGTTCCAAAAATAAAAAACGAGTTCTCAAAAATTTAATGCCAACACTAATTTATCTAGATTAAACACCCGAACTCAATAAGAGTTTGATCGAACAATTCAAAAAACAAACAACTTTAATTTAATTTGAGAAGTCAAAAATATTTTGAAATCGGTAGAAATTTTACCTCAACTTGAAGTATATGTTAATCTACAAATCTAAATTGACCGAGGTCAACCACTACAATTGGACGAAGCGCTGTGGTGGCTCAATCACCCGAGAATCACAACAGTGATGGGGCGGGTTAACTTGCCCGAAGCAAATCCGTGGACGGGACAATGGTCACACAAGGAAGTGATAGGCATGTAGCAAGGTGGTACGAGGTCACATGGGTAGGTCGTGCTCGAGTTTGGGCTTAGTGTCGCAGGTTGGCTCGCACCTAGGTCTATAGATAAGGAGCAAGAATGAGTAGTTTGGGAAAGTGCGGCAAAGCAAAGCTGACACGTAGGTAGGAAATGCTGGGTCCAACCAAGTTCCCGTGGGAGCACGTCGGTCACGCAGGCAACTTCCAATCATTAGTCGAAGCAAACACAATGGACCTTTAGAGCGTGCAACACAAAGAAGGGGCCGCTTGGTGTAACTTTGTAAGTGAATTAGCTCACAAGAAATTTGAAGAAAAAAGTCAAGGATTTATTTTTAACACAAAGACAAGTAGGATTTTAAGGATTATCATCCAAGGATGTCCCTAACTTACCATCCATCGGCACAGATACTCTTCTACTTGAATCTAGGTTTACACTCAGAGTCAAATTTCATATCATCACAAGCTAAGTATTACACTATATGAAATATTGCAAAAGTATAAGATACCTATATTCTTAAACCTAAAGGAAAATACAAAATAAAATAAAGTCAATATCAGATCATTGCAATCTTAAGTCAACCTTAAATCTCCAATCCCAAATTCAAATCTCCAATCAACATTAAGCAAATATAGAAACTTTCAGTCAAATCCAATCATCCCAAAATATCTCTAAAATCTTCCCTCAATTAAGGTAGTAGAAGTGTAGAACCTTGATCTGGACTGTAAATAGTAGAATCCGAATCTTTGACCTGGTGGCCTAGCGTCCCCGCTAAAAAGTGAGTGGCATAGCCAACTTGTGTCCCAACATTTCAAATTTGGATTAATTCTGCTCTCAAACATGAATACTGGAAGTGTTCGGCTTACAAATAGATACTCGGCCTACAGTTGAATTATGTACTAATCCCACAACGCTGAATCATTGATAGGCTTGATTTCCCACCTAAGCTTACAGTGTTATTATTATGCAAGGTCTTTCAGTGTAAAACATCTCAAAATACCAAAAGAGCATCAGAACTTTCTGATTATCAAGAAATCACAGATGCAGTTACAGGCAATACACGTTGTCAAGGCATATTACCAAAGATTTTAAAACCCTAAAGAGTATGAGTCTAACAACTTTTTATGTCATATTAGTTTAACATGAACAGGGGATCCACTTAGGGAGCATGATACGTACAGTTATGACAAATAATGAGAATCAACACACAAAATCTAACCCCAACATAACAAAGTACTACTTTTAAAATCCATGACCTCAACATCATCAGGAAGCAACTAAGACAATTTTATGGAGGAAAACATCTAAATGTTAAAACTAGCAACAATCATTTCAAGCATTACATTTAATCACAATTATTGAAACATAATGAACTTGTTGACTGACTCCCACCATTAATTCCCACGGAGAAGTAGTAAATGTGAGAGTATCAAGCTATGAAAAACCAAAAATTAATCAGGATACACATTATGCTAGAACTTGACACATATACAAAGGGAGCGGAGCATTGCTTTAAAAAGAGCTGAAGGTGGAGAGAAATATGTTATGGTTGAATGCAATTAATTTGAGAAATCTTTCATCTTGTTGTAAATTATTGCAATTCCATTGCTCACACGCTCTTTATATACATACATACATGTATATAAGTGTGTGTATGTATATGCTTGTTCAATGGTAAAACAGCTATGGAGAAATATTTCTCATGTGGAATTATATGGTAGATATTAGTTATCAGTACAAGCAGGAAATCATCATAGAAGATAACTATGCCACAATACAATGGTGTCAGTCACAAATACTCAGATATGTTTCAGAGCATGTGATTGAAGGCACACCAGGATTGAGACACTCCAGTGTGTTCAAGGATTTACAAGTTTGCTTTCATACCGACATTGGTCCCCTGGTGATTAGATCCATTTAATGTATACATACATATATACATACATTAATACATATATAAATAAATACATACATATGTCTGCATTTATGTATATATAAGTGTGTCTGTGCGTGTATGTATGTATATTGCAAAATAGTTACTAAGCTAGTTATGATTATGGAAAAAGGTCTTGAATGAGGTAATGGAATACGAAATATATTGTGAGTTGCTGGTGGTGAATCTGAATGAGATGGAATGCTACCAACTAGGTTCACCATTGGTCTCCAAAAGTTCCTGCTGGTTTCAGTTAAGTGGTTTAGAATAAAAACACAAACCTTACAAGACAACTATTTATTAAACCAACCAAAATATCAGTACCAGCATCTTATCAATAACCTCCATCTGTGAAAATTGATTTATTACTAGTTTCTTGTTTCAATGTTAGAAGAAATAATAAAACATAAATATAACAGTGGATACTCCACGACATAAATATTTGACAAATACTAGTAAACTGACCTTAATCAACCTTTTAACAAACATTACCACTCTATAAATTGTAAAAATATTAAGGGGTAATTCCATCCAGGCCCCCAAGGTAGAACTATGAGAAAAATAATGACCACGTATAACAAAGAAAAACATAATCTACAGCCTATAATAATATTAAGGAATGCATTAACAACAATAAGGTATATCCATATTTTAGCAATATAGTAACAACAGAAAGGTGGAAGTTTTGCAGGCAAACATCTCACATGATAATATTAACCCTCACTGGATTCTGGATAACTTACTGCAGCTTCACGGAGAGAACAAAGAATAGCATCATCTTGAAACAGATTGTGATGGTCAAGATAAAGGTCCAAAAAATATGGTAAGTTATGAAGAGAGCAGTAGTGTACAATCAACTTGTGCAATGCCACAGTTGTGTCTTCGTGAGGTTCACAGACTTTCATGTTCTCTAAATCCAAGTAACCATCTGGTAATTTAGCTTTGAAGAAAATTGTGGATTTGTTGATAACTAATCCAGCACAGGCAAGAAGTGATACAATCTCGTCTACACTTTCCCAATAATCTTTTAGAAAAATAAGCCTTCTAGCAAGTCCCAGCTCTACAAGCATTTTCAACCATGAAGTGCACGAATGAACAGCTGAACATTGTAAAACCTTGACATTTGGAATGTTCAAGCAGACTGGTTCCAACTCTTCAGTGGCGCAAATATACATTGAATAAGTAGGAAACTTAGCATCTAGTCCAGAATTACAACTTGAACGGTCAAGATTAATTTTAAGGCTTTCCTCGGATAACACTGATAAAGGTATAACATCCAATAGCTTCATGACATCCTCCAAATTATTGTGGTATAAATGGTATTCCATCTGAGATTCCCATGATATAACAATCTCCATGTCGCTAGGATGGTCAAGAATCACCTGCATCGTCAACAGATGTCACATTGATCTTCTAAAAGAAGTTGTAAGATTGAACAAAAAAGAAACATGAGGAAAAGAGCTGAATCAGATTCAAAATTCACATCAATAGTAATAATGATTGGTAAAAGAAGAAAGTACAAACGTGGCAATTGACCAATTCAGGGAAAACACACAAGATTAATATAGATTTAGTAGGTTTTTTTTTAAGAAAAAATTTAGTAGGTTTTATAGGAAGGTATACTGTCACTGAAAATAAATAACGTAGACCAATTAGATATATAAACAAGCACATCAATGAAAAAGGAAGCCAGCTTTACAGAAACAACTACATGCACTTCCATCTACAGCCCAGTTTGCAAAGGCAAATGCAAAGCATATCGTGACATGGGAATCCCTGAACTAATCAATTCCACAATTCTTGCTTCAATGCAGGTGACTGTGCCAAGCTACAATCTGTTGGCTTTCTATGTGGATTACAGGTTCAAGCAATAGAAAGCAATATTCTGCCAAGGCATTATTCCACCACAGCAGGCTAATAGCAGCTGGGTTTGAGTGTCAAAGGGATCAAGAAGCTTGAAGAAGGGAACCTTAATAATTTATTTAAAAAGTTGTTTAAAAGAGATCATGCAAGTTGCTCGCCCATGCATATTGACGACCGTGTCGATATGATGGCATCTACATCCTTCTGTTTTTGGTTTTGGTCTGTAAATAAGCACTAGCATATACAATTAATCATATTTAACTACACAAATATGAAAGAGTACAAAGTGTACAAGTGCATATTTATAGACTCTATCCGTATGAATAGAAAAAACATATTTATCTTTCCCATTTAATTTTGCTGAGGAGGGCATCAAACAAAAGAAACAGTTGGAGAACAAAGCACCTAAATATTATTTGATGAACTAAAATTAGAAGTATTATCAATGATGCCTTCAAAAATAGATAGCCAAAGTAGTGTGTACGCATGGATATACATTTAATTTGATTTTAAATTATGAAATAAAGAGAATAAAAAATAAATTATGAAATAAAACTGAAGACAACAAGAAATACGAAGCCTAAATCCTAAGTAATAAAGCCTTAATCCAAAATTACTTGGGCAGCCACATGGTTTTCTCTTCTCCGTTCAGCTGAATGTAAAGCACTACTCTCCAAAAGAACAAGTGTTGAAGGTCACTGTTTAATATTACAATTTGGATCCCCTTAGAAGTCATACCAACCATCTCTCTGATACCCTTCCATCAAAAACAAAAAACTCTCTCTGATACCCACCATAAGTTAGTGTGGATAAGATATAGATGCAGAGATGAATTATTGTGATTATATATAATTTTGTGCTTAACTATCCAACTTCACTCCCATGTAACAAAACCAGTCAGATAGCAGTTGCATAAACTTTTCTCTTCAACCTGATAAATATGTTCTTATTACATAAAACTCCTACACTCACATTGCTTTGGACAAAGCTCTCCATGGTGAGACTACTGTCCCATCTAGTCTCACAGCATCATCACTTTTTTCATTGAGATCGTCAAATCTACAAAAATATATATCTTGCTTTCTACACAGTTTGAATGATTTTCCTTCTAATGTGCTCCTCAAAGATTCTAACTTCTCAATAACTCTTTCACAGATCTCATCGATTAGAACTATATCATCAACAACAAGCATGTACCATGGAACCTCACATGAAATATATATAGCCACTTCATCTATCACTAAAACCAAAAGAAAATGGCTCAAAGTAGAACCCTGACATAATATAATAGCAATAAAAAAAATATTCAAATGACTACCAACAATACTCAAACAAGTAGCCACACCGTCATACATGTCCTTGCTTTCATATATCTAATCAACACATCTTTCAAAGAATTTTTGTTGTGGCATTTGCTTTTTCATGATCAATAAAAATAATAGAAAATCCTTTTTTACATCTATATACTTTTCCATTCACCTTCCTAGAAGATTGATGTACTCTTTTTTTTGATAACCCAACGTACTCTATCATTTAATTTACCAGGAATAAAACTAAATCAATTGCTAGATATTGTATCTTAACTTCTACCTATGAACTCTATTATAGAGCTTAATAATACATGCACCACATAAGTTTGATCTCTCCACGGTTACTATAATCCTGAATTCCACAATTGTTATTACTATTATTTTGTTCACACCTTTATTAAAGTAGAGTGCATTACAACAACAGAGTACTTATTATAAGGCGCCTACTGCTACTTTGTGAATCTTCACTGCCTCGTTCTATAACTTCCCTTCTTTCGTCAATCCACAAGGAAGTTAAAAGAGAGAAAGGGGAGACTATAATGGAGGAGTCAATGCAGTTGTATGCCACGAGGTCCCTATGAGCAAGGAGACAAGTGAACCATCGCTTTCAGGAATAGGAAGGCCTCTACTATCCATCCCATTCCATTTCACTCCTAACGTACTGCCAGATACATCTATGGAAAGAAAAGATTTCATATATAGACATATGAATTTTTCTATGATCCTTATCTACTCTATTATCCTCACCATTATGTATTTCTTAACACTATCTAACTACATAGTCGTGGTCTAGTGAGCACAATTGCTAGAGCACAAGAGAATGAATAGTAGTGACTTCAGCAAGAGTACCCTAAGAGATTGCTATAGTGAGTCTAGTGACTACTAGAGTCTTTGATTTCTTCATAGTTAAATCTAAATGTTTGGTATAGAAGCCTTTCTGAGTGAGCCTCTAGGGATTGCTTGTAAACCCCCATGATACAGTAAAGGGAGAATATTAGGGGAAAAGCTGGTTTATAAAGTAGAAATATACAATAAAATAAACATCGCTTACAAAAAAGGATATGATGAGAAATAAATACATCCATAAAAAGATCGAAGTAACCTTAACTAAAAACAAGCTAAAAAAGAGTTAAATAATTTAGATATATAAATCATAGACTGATATAAACTCCAGTAAGGAGCGTTGAGTGATTAGATCTTTGCCCATATAAAAAGACGAAGAGGATGACCACAAAGATATAGTAAGAAACAACAAAGAATGTCTTTACATACTTAGAATTGAATAGAGAGTTGTCATTTGATGGAGTGTAATGAAAACAAAAAATTTGGGAGAGGGTGATCGAACATAGGTTACGCTATAGTACTAAGGTATTAGAGAATTAGTTTGATTTTATGCCAGGTAAATCTACTATAGAAGCTATTCATTTATTAAGAAATTTAATGAAAAAATTTAAGGAGGAAAAAGAAAATCTATATTTGATTCTTATTGATTTGAAAAAAACTTATAATAAAGTCTGAAGAGAAGTACTTTAAAGAGTTTTAGAAAAAAAAAAGGAATTTGCACTGCTTATATTCATGTTATTACAGACATATATAAAGAAGCTGTTACGTGTGTTCGGATACAAAGAGGTTTAAATAACTAAAAATTTTTCTATTATAATTGGATTACACTAAGTCTCAGCTTTAAATACATATCTTTTTACTTTGATTATGAAAGTTCTGACTGGACATATTGAAGATGAGATGCCTTACTATATACATTTTGCAGATGATATTGTCCTTATTGATAAAATTAAAGGAACCAAAGCGAAACTCGAGCTTTGGTGGAATGTTCTAAAATCTAAACGTTTTCATCTTAGTAGATCAAAAACTGAATAAATAGAACGCACATTTAGTCAAGAAAGAAATATTTATATTAGTGATATGATAATTACTAATAAAATTATCAAGAAAAGTAAGTGGACTGAGCGCTTTAGATATATTGGATTAATCATATATAATAATGGTAAAATATATAATGACGTTATTAGCAGGATTCAAGCATGGATAAAATGAAGAAATGCTTCTGGTGTGTTGTGCGATAGAAAAATTCCATTGAGAGTTAAGAATAAATTTTATAAAACTATAGTAACACTAACCATAGTAATAAAATAAATATTGCAGAAATGAGGATGCTAAAATAAATATGTGGATATACACGAAAGAATAGGATGAGAAATAAGTATATCCGAAAGAAAGTTGGTGTTGTACCAATTGAGAATAAACTTAGAAAAAGTCAGCCTAGATGATTTGAAGATATAATCGTAGGCCGATTGAAGCTCCAATTAAAAAAATTGAGTTATTGGATCTTGCCCATGTACAAAGAGGAAGACCAAAGAAGACATGACAAAAAACTATAAGAAGTGATCTTAGTTACTTAGACTTAGATAAGAATTTGGTAATTGATAGAGCGCAATGAAAACAAAGAATTCATATAGCCGACCCCACCTAGTGGGATTAAAGCTTGGTTGTTGTTGTATAGTAAGACCAACGATATATAATACTGAATGCTTGCTTGTAAAGAGAAAACATATAAATAAAATAAATGTTGAAAAAATGAAAATACTAAGGTGAATGTGTGGATATACACAAAAAGATAAAATGAGAAATGAGTATATCTGAAAGAAAGTTGGTGTTGCGCCAATTAAGAATAAACTTAGAGAAATGAGGATGCACAAAAGATATACTGAAAGAAAGTTGTTGTGCCAATTGAGAATAAACTTAGACAAAATCGGCTTAGATGGTTTGGACATATAAATCGTAGGCCGATTGAAGCTCCATTTAAAAAAATCAAGTTATTGATCTTGCATATTTACAAAGAGGAAGAGGAAGACTAAAAAAGACATGGAAAGAAACTATAAAAAGTGATCTTAATTACTTAGACTTACATAAGAATTTGCTAATTGATAGAGTGCAATGAAAACAAAAAATTCATGTAGTCAACCCCACACAGTGGGATTAAAGCTTGATTGTTATTGTTGTTATTGTTGTATTAAATATAAGCAAACTTATGAATACATCTACGTCCTCTTTGTTTTTCTTATTAATATTTAAAATTTTTTATTATTGTTAAAATTTTACCTTATAAATTATTCACTAACTTCATCATCTTACTTTTAAAGAACAAAAAATCTAACTAGGGCTGGCAAAGAGTCGAGCTTAGTAAGTTTGTGTAAAATAAAACTCAACTTGAAATTTTTAAAGTCAATTCATGTCTATATCAATTCAAATTCAAGAATCGAAATTCAAGCTAGGTTGGTAACAACTCAAGATCAAACATATTTGTGTAAAATCAAAATTGACTTGCAATTTTAACTCAATTCAAACCCGTATTAGTTTGAAATTTTAACTCGATTGAAATTCATATTAGTTCAAATTCAAGACTGACTCGAAATCAATCGATTTTAAGTCATTAAAATAATTTTGAATCTAATTCACAAAAATGTTAGAATAATAGAATATGAATGTGACTAGAGATGAGCCAAAGATCAAAGCACAATTATAGTAGGAAATAGAACTCAAGGAAGTGGACAAGAGAATGAGATATAAGGAACCCGTTGTAATAGATTATAAAATAAAATTGTTACATATAATACAATAACAAATATAATACTTAATATTATGTTTTAAAATTTCCAAATCAAAATCGGAATCGAAGGAGTTATCCATCATAGAACTCTGCTTGTCTAAAGTTTCAGCTGCATGTATGACTTCAAGCTTAAAAAGCGATGAGTTTCAATTTTCAATTGCAAACCATAACTACGGCCAGAATTGCATGTATTTACAAGCTGAATAATAATAGAGTTTGATTGCTTTTGTGTTATACGTATGTTTATATAAATACAAGTAACATATATACATGTAAGTGCGTTGTGTTTGTGCGCATGCACATGCATGCTTTTGTATAAAGAGCGAGTTTTGCATAAAGAGAGGAATGAATTTTGTATCCAAGAAGGAGAAAAGCCACTCTTCATCTAATTTATTCATAAGATCAAATATATTACAAGAATGCATAGTCTCATCCATAACCAGTCTAATTATTATGGAATAAATTTTTTTTTTATTAGAACTTAATCTCTACAATTAAAGGAATATTTTTTAGGCAGTCTTTACATGTCTACTACTATCAAAAGTGATATTTACATCCACACCAATAAAATTTAAAATATTACTTATATACTGTTTTTTGAACTTGATATTTACATTATTATTTTGTATATTATTTTCACACATTTACCTATTATATGTGCACATGATGATGTGCAACTTTTAAGATAGTAGAGAAAATGAGTGAATATATCGCAAAGTAGTATATAAATAATTGGGTAGTATCTGTGAAAATACCATTTTTGAAAGTTGCATAAAAGTAAAAACCCCATATTTTTTTCTTGTTTTCATGTTTCCTTTTCTTTTCTCTCTCTTTAGGTTTCATGTTATTCCAAGCCAATTCCCCGTATTTCATCTCAACTTGAAACTTAGTCACCTTCAAATCTTCTTCCTTTGTAAACTTTTTAAGGATTTAAGAAAATTTTAGGGATAATTATATTCAGGTCCCTGAGTTTAAGGCTTATTATCATACAGATCCACGTTTTTAAAATTATAACATCAGAGTCCCTAGTTTTTAAAAAATTATCATATGGGTCCTTTTTTTTATTATTAAAAAGATTTTACAA
>JAEMOT010003763.1:258315-306043 GCA_019297695.1 Apostasia ramifera | reverse complement strand
GACTGCACGCGGCCGCGCGACGCAGTTGACAGCCGCGTTGGGTCGCGCGGCGCCGGATCGGGAGGAGAGAGAGACTCTCCCCCGGATCGCGGGGTGGCGCAGCGAATTTGTGCTGCCGCCGGCAGTGTTGCAATAGTGGATCGGGTGGAGAGAGAGAGGTAAGGGTATAATGGTAACTTTAAATTTTTTTTAATACTAAAAAAATCAAGAAAGACCCGTATGATAATTTTTTAAAAACTAGGGACCCTGATATTATAATTTTAAAAATGTGAACTTGTATGATAATAAGCCTTAAACTCAGGGACCTGGGTGTAATTATCCTAAAAACTAAAATGGACAATAAGGTAAGATAAGATGAGAGAAGTAGAGGTGGTGTGTAAAATCCTTAGCTTCAAGTGGGTGCCGAGGGTTGGGTATGTAAGAGGTGAGAGAGGCAGTTAAAATTGATTTTTGACAAAATGAAAAAAGCAAAAAAATGCCAAAAAGACTGACACAATCAAAAATGGCCAATCTCCTATTGGTTTCTACTAGTTTCAACTTGATGAATTCTATTTGCCAATCCATAGAAGGCAATTACATAATTCTTGCAATTAAAAGAAAAAAAATTGCATAAGGAAACATAATAATCCTACATAAAGGCCTTGTATGGTTTGACCTTTAAAACTTCTAAAACTCTCCCAAAAACACTCCCATTAATATTTTATATTTATTTCACATCATACATAAATTTACATATTAAAAATAAACTTTATTTTACATCCTACACAAATCTCAACCTTAAAAAATAATTTTACTACATATCCTACACATACTTCAATATAATAAATCAACTATATTTTACATTCAACACAATCCTCAATAATAAAATAACTTTATTTCACATCATAACTTCAAAAAAAAATTCTCTCTCTCTGCCTCAAAAAAATTGTAAGTATCTCTAAAACATACTCTAACCAAATGAAGCCAAAAAGGAATGAATTTCGTCATGACCATTCCTAGTCCCAAGGTTAAATACCTTTGGATACAATGGTGGACAGGAGATGATAAATACCTTTCCGATAATTTTATGATCATGGAGGGAATTTCTTCCCTCCATAAACTTTCATGGCTATGGAGGGGAGTAATCCCTTCCACGCCCCCTTCTAAAGCCAATTACCCCAAGATTAGTCATACTTTCATGGAGAGATATATTAAAAAAGAAACGTAATTTTTAATATTTGGAGGAAAGATGAAACAATTGGTTAAAAACTGAGGCATTGGTTTGGTCAAACCAATTCCAACACAAATGGGGTTGCTTAAGTCTAGCCTAAGACTCTGTAGCCAAAATCCACAAAAAAAAAAAATCATCCTTTGCTTAATCAAGAAACTCAACTTCGGAACAATTCCTCATCGATGCTCTACCTACATGGATGGATTGACGAAGTCACCATAGCAACATGTGACCAACAAGTTTGAATCCGCTTTGCAACCACACGAGGCTAGCTACATTGACAAAGTGTTGGTAGTTGAAATATGTTAAGTGATATGCATGCGCTCATACTTGTGGGTAAAGATGCGATCTTATATCGTCGAGCTTAATGACATGTTTTCATCAAAGAAGGGAAGCATTTCTTGATGGATCAAGATCACCAATATTCAAGTTAAAGGCCTAGAGTCAGCGACACAAGTGAAAAGATTGATCATTGCTTGTCCAAGTTTTACGCCTTCTCATATTTAAGCATCCAAGATGGCACACCAGTTGGAAGAGATGGAATGCAGGAAGCGTAGCAAGAAAATATGATTCCATAAGAAAAAGAAGCAAAGAAAAGTCTCTTTAGCAAAATATTATGGAAAATACTCCAAAAGGATTCACCAGGAGTGAATCTGATTCTAAAAGGAGTTTAGTAAAGAATTGCAGAAAACACTCCAAAAGAAAGGATTCACTCAATTCTAAAAGGAGTACATCTGATCAAGAGTTGAAATGAACATAGTGTAAAGTTTCTGCACTTTGCAGAATTGGTTAAAGACATCAAAAAGCTTTCTTAATAGACTTAGATTTTTTTATAGCCATGCCAATCCACTTGCAGGGTAAAGTTTTGGGATTGGAGAGAAGGAGTTTGATTATGACAGTACTCCAAAAGTAAACTTAATCAATGTGGGAATTTCTTCTAATGACACATCAAGTAAAATTTCTTGACATTAGAACTGTGTGCCCTCATGGATGGATTGACTATGTTTTTTGGTGCAATCCATGACACTTTCACCAATGCTCCTCTTATATCATCGAATAGAAGTCTTGTTAAAGCATCATCTTTCCCACATAAAGTCTTGCTCCATGCAACATAAGTGGTCTCGACCATGCAAAGGCAAGGAAGGTAGCTTCAAGAGGGCGAAGGAGACTTTTTGTAGGTGTCATGCACACAATTGGATGTCGGTCTTGGCTTCTACTTGGGTTCTCTCCTTGAAATAGGTGCAAGACTCATTAGTACATCTCTTTCATCACCCATTCCATGTGTGGCATGTGAAGAGCCAACCACCTATCATCAACTCTTTTGCTCAAAGGAAAGTGTTATTGATGAGTGCACCTTTATTGGCTGCCAGTAAACCCACGGATCTTTGAATTGGTCCATATAAGCCACTTGTTGTTCAAGGAGGCAACTTTAATGGCAAAGTCATTGGAGGCTCCTTTTTTGTTGGATGACATCGATATTGATGATTCTTTGCTCAACCTCAGAATAAAATACTCCAAAGGAAATAACAATCATCAGGCATTTCTCATTTTAAACATGGGCTAGATGCATTTTGAAATGAATTTCAAACTAGGACTCAGATACTTTTCCTTTTTATCATTCTCTTTAGTTTCCACATTACTCCAATCTGCTTTCCATTTTTTTCCGCTCAACCAAAAACCTCTCTCTCTTCCTTCTCTTCCTACTCTTCCTACTTGGGATACTATAGTAATTGAGATAAAAAGCCAAAAAGAAGAATTAGATGAGAGGAGATGGGTAAGTGCACAATGCATGCAAAGCTCATCTCTTATAGAGTGGGCATACACCAAGAGAAGAGGCTAGCTGGCTAGGTTTGAAGAGGAAATGAAGTTGAAACCGTTTTAGATAAAAATGAAATAGCAAAAATACAAAAACTTACACAATCAAGTGTGATCAATTTTCTCATGTTTCCACTGGTTCCAACTTGAATATAAAGGATTTCTGCTCACCTATTTATAGATCAACAAGAGGACAAACACAATTTTTTATTTAAAAAAAAAACCTAAACCCTAAATTCTAAACCATAAATGTTCATGAAGAATACCAAGATCCTAGGATTTGATCAATTTGGATATTATGATGGAGAGAGGAAGTAAAAAATACCGTTCCATATATTTTATGATCATAGAGAGAATTTTTCACCCCAAGAATGTTTATATGGAGGTGAATAACCACAACACACCCCCCCAACCCCCAACCCCCCACCCCCACACCCACACACACAAATAAGCTTCTTTTTGTTTAAGCTTATTTTTGCCATTTCGATAATGGAATCAATAGGAAAGAAAAAATGTAAATTAGGCGCATTTGGCTAGCTTTTTATGCATTGGCTGGTTCAAACTATGCAAACCCAGATGAGCTAACTTGAATCTAAACCATGTAAGCCAGTTTTTCATAAAGGGTAAAAGTTTTGCACTGGAATAATTTGAGCTCCTAATCAAAATGTGAATTTTAAGTTCATCTAAGGCAGGCTATGTTTCATCACTTTCATAATGAACTTTCCATTGTTTAATGATCGATGGTCAAAATATTTATAATGGTTAGCTTAGAATATATCCTAAATCATTTATGGTTAGTTTCATATAGGACCAAAATAAAAAGCTTCTGCATTTTTCCATTGAAGAAACCATTATGGTTCGAATCTATGAAATGCATTGGTAAAAGTGAAATTGGGCAAGCAAAAGAAAGAAAGAATTGCAGAGTAATCACAGAAACATAAAGAAGGCTGTAACATACACGGTCAATAGTTCTTTGATCCCAAGCATCAGCCCAAGCAGCAGCACAAGCCCAGTATCCACCAAGGTCATTCTCTTCCTCAGCTGTTAAGAAAGTAGAATCATCATCTGTACTTGTCCAGGAACCTAAGATGACTCCATCGATATCGCCGCACTCGATGACCCAATTCCCATCCACATGAAATTTTAACTCTATATTCGAATCTTTGAAAGTTATGTTTAATGCAGATCTGGCATTTTGCTTCCAATGATATGTTGACCAAAAGTTACTACTTGAATATAAACTCTAGCTCAAAACATAAAAAGGAAATGAGTTAGCCATCACGTGATAGATGAAATCTAGACAACATATCAAAAAAAAAAGTAAATTTGAAGATGACGGAAGACAAAAAACCTCAATAAGAGAAAAACTCTCTAAAATTTTCAACTCGTGTGTTTTCAAGTATCCATAGCACTTCATAGCTTCTGCAAGTTGTGCTCGTAGTGACCTTCTCACAGTACCAAACAACAATTGCCTAAGGGCAAATTCCACATCTTCACCAAGCCTTAGCAAAGTCTCCACAGCTAGTGCACTTTCACCCTGGCCAAAATACAAATAAATAAATCATGGAAGGAAGCATGAACAAGCACATCCACAAGGTTCATAAAATAATTAAATTAAAAAATTTTACCTTCAAAAATAGATCATAAGCAATAGCTCTACCGATTTCACGAACTTTTGTGAACACATCATAACTCTCTCTCTCATCGATCTTATCCCGATGGCATTGAAGATGCAGCTGAAGGACTGCTAATGGGAGGCGGCCAGAGTGTATAGCGTCTTTCACAACAGCTTTTAGATCAATACAATCACTTTTCCAGCGTTCAATCATATTCTTGTGATTTTCTAAAGGAAGAATTTTCCTGCTCTCAACAAGGCCAGCTTCAGGAAAACAGATCTCATGCAAGTCTGCCAGACTAGAAGATGCTGGGGAAGAAAAGGCTGAATGATTCATGTTACAGAACGAACAAAAAGACATATTTAAGTCTAACTCTATTCAAACATGCCTGATACGATGGACATTCTGGAAACAGTAGGCAGCAACGAATCATCCTGCAAGATTTCTCTCTCTATGATGTTTCTTGTATCCCCTACATCAGCCTGCTAAAATAACAGGGCTTGCATTGAGCATAACATGGAATGTATTTCCCAGTAAAAGTTACTACAATAAAGACAAGGTAAAGCATCATACGTCAAGAGATGGCCTTCTGTTCTTTGATATAAGTCGGCTTTGAAGGTTTCTAATAACTTCCAAAAAGGTAGACATCTCACAAAGCCTTTGAGAGGTACTTGTTTTGCCAAACTTGCACAAAGTAGAATGAAGTTGCCAGTTATAAGCACCCCTGAAGTCCTTCCCAACAAAAGGTAATTCATCATTCTTAAACTCAGCTAATCCATATTTCCTAACCATCTTAGTTGCAAAGCAGGAAGCTAGAGCTAACAACCTGTATTCACGCGTAATACATGAAAATTATGAAACCAAGTAAAAATTAAGAAATAAAATATATGTAAAACTGACAACCTCCAAATTTCTGCAATAACATATCATATCCATTAAATAACCTTATCTTCAGCATGCCCAATATGAATCCTTTTCAGCATTAATTGCTATTCTGTGCCACCTATGTTGTATTTCTACTTTATCCAGTCCTTATGCATATGCTCTCCCCTTTCCTTCCATTCACAATATTTTTGTCTCCCCATCTTAATGGTGATCTTCTATCCATGATACACACGTACCAACCCAGGCCATCTATTTCGGTAGTCTTATTGTCAAAGCTATTACTTCTGTATTACCTTTTATCACATATTATTTCACAAGCACAAATGTTTGCAGCACAAGAATAAACTTGAAAACAGCAATAAATACATCTCACATTGTCAAATACATCATTTCCTAAGTTTTAATGTTCAACCCTCTATTGTTTTATATTAAAAGCATATGGGACCATGATACTTACTGGGATAATTTACAACTGACATTTTTCATTTCTGAATTTGTTGGAGGCTAAAGACTTGTAAAGAAGAGTGAACAGGTTAAGGTGAAAAACCCAAAAAATACCATCAGACAGGCCACGTTTTGCCTGTTCAAAAGCAAAGCAAAATGATAACATCAGCTGCCACATATACAACTACATCATATAGGCGGAGAAATCTAAGCCTCATATGGTTCAAGTCTAAAATGAGACTAGCAATTTTATTAATCTTTATCTCATCCAACACAATCTGCAATTTAAAAAATCAACTTTGTTTCAAATGCCACACATAGCCTAATAACTAAGAACAAACCTTTATTTCACATCTAATTCATTTGTATTAAATAAATATATATATATTTTTTACATCCTACACAATTTCAAGATTAAAAAAAAATTATTTCATATCATTCACATATAATAATATTTACTCTCTATCTCAAAAAATAACTTTCTGATCAACGAGTGCTACGACTAAGGTCATATTTGGTTGGACCCAAAAAAATCACCAAATACCTCCAAAAATATTTCAATCAAAATTTTATATTTATTTGACATCACATAAATCTAAATATTAAAAATAAACTATTTCACATCCTATACAAATCTCAACTTTAAAAATTAAACTTTATTTCAAATCCCATATAAATTTCAACCTTAAAATTCAACTTTATTTTATATTTAATACAATTCTCAATAATTAAATAACTGTATTTCACATCATAATATTAAAATAATTTTTTTCTCTCTATATCAAAAAAACCTTAAAACATCCAAAATCCAAACAAGTCCTAAGACTTAGTTTCCAAAATATTTACCTAAGCGCCACTTTGGCTTCACTTCCATGTGTTCCAAAAAGGTTACCTTAGCACCAAAAACCAAGCTAAAGATACCTAAATTGAATGACAAATTCTATTCAGAAATGTTATAAAATCAGTGTGCATTTAAAAGACACCTTATATATATGATAGGCTGCAACAAGCTACCAAACTTCTTCGATTTCTACCTGTTAATACATCGTACAGCAAGCTGCAAATGAACTAGTGAACACAGAAAAATGACCTAGGCAAATATTTCATACCTCGATACCAAAGGTACTTCATTTGTATTTCCAACTTTACAAACAAGCAGATAAGCAGAAGCAAACAGCAATTGCAAAGTGCCTTCTTCTGCAAGATTCACATCCACGAGCATATCCAAAGATCTGAGAATATTAAATAATGCACTCTCAAATTTATTTTAAAAAAAAAAACAAAAAGAGAAGAGATCAAATGGGGAAAAAATATCTTTAAGTTTATATCTTAACATTAATTCTTTAGTATAATGGTAAAGGTAAATTTGAGCATATGATGAACCTACGCAAAATAAAGTACTGCAACATTATTTATGTTTAGAATACGTGGTTACCCTATGTCCTAGATATTTTCATGATGTACCATCTGACAACAGCAGGCAGTACCATGCTGCAGACAGACAGAATGAACTGCAGGTCTAACACAAGTCAAAAGAAAACAAAGTAAAAATGATAGTTTGGATATTAACGTCTAGTCAAAAAATAATTTGTAGCAAAAGGCCACCTGCTAAGCTATACTAGCACAGATAAAGTAAAGAATGTACATATGAATGAGCAAGAATATTTGGTACTTCAAAATTCGTGCATATCCTTATCCAACTACTATTTAGTGATCCCTCTAGGAAGATCCTCCTATTTATTACAGGCCACTATAGTTTATGGTGCTAGTTCTGTAGATGTTTAACACGTTCAACCAACTTATATTTAACATGCCCCTTATCATGTCCAAACATAAGATCGCCAAAATTATGACTTAGGTGCCTTGGACATCAATCTCTCAAAGTTGGCAATATACTTCGATATGGTCGTCGAACCTTGGGACAACCATTGCCATTGATTTAAAAGATGATCAAAATATGTAGTAGGAATATATTTTGACCTTATTATTGCCCAGAATTTATCCTAAGATGCGATTGGGGGTACACCTCAACAGTGACGTGGGTTCTTTACATTGTTGATGTGAAGCTTGGAGTGCATGGTAAGCTTCATTCTTGAGAACCAAACCCTCTACAAATCAGCTATTGCATACTGCCTAAAGTAGTGGTTCATGCTATCTTCCTAGCCAAGATACTATTTCAAATCTAGCTTTTCGTCAAAACTAGGGGACTCTCTATCTTTACACTACGCAATACGTGCCACAAGATGATAGATAGGTCTCTTATGCTTCTCATCAAGCCTATGTTAATCAACCTCAACCTCCAGTACTAAAGTTTGTCTCTCTTCTAAATGTTAATTCTCTCAATCAAGTTATCACCGTTATTAGGCTAGGAATGGCAATGGAGAGGGAATGAGTCGGGTTATGAAAAACTCATATCAGCCCCACGATCTTTCAACCCATACCCATATTTGTCCCTGCTCCCCATCCCGCCCTGCCCCGTTCCAACCCCGCCCCACCCTGCTTTTCATATCACTCATACCCTACCCGCTTCACCCCGCTTCTTTTCTACCATTCCACAGTATCCCCATTACACCCTAACCCCCGCCCCACCCCACCTAATATCCATAATGATTTATTTTAAATCAAAATGAGAACATAAAATTTATTTTAATCATTTTAGTATTAAAGTTATGATTTTACTTAATTAATTGTCGATCACTAGTCGGGGCTGGTATAATCATGCTTACCAAACTCGCCCCTCCCCCCCCCAAAACAAAAAAAGGGTTAGGGCAAGTCGTGAATCGCGGGTTAAGCTTTACAACACATACCCGTCTCATTAGGGGTTAGCCACAATTCTGTCATCCGATGGGAATCTCGTCTGCTTCCATCATGACAACCAACAACAGTCTTGTCGACGCAGCGTCATAAAAATACCCTTGTATCTTTTATAGATTTGTCATCCAGCTCCCCACAGCACTATTTCTCATGGCCTTCACGAGCTAGACTATCAACAATTGTCTTCTTACAAACATCATCACACACTACACAGCTGCACTCCTAGGATGAATTCAAGCTATGGTCAAAATATGTTCCAACCACATATTTTGATCATCTTTTAAATCAATGGCAATGGTTGTCCCAAGGTTTGAAGACCGTATTATAGTATATTACCAAATTTGATGAGTAGCTCATGTAGTGTGAATCAAATAGGGATCCCAATATGGTCTTGTCTATATGACATACTGGTCTAGGGGATGATATACAATATGAGTTGTATCTACATCGAGTCGCTACCCTTGAGAAAGCTTACCATATGGCTCAGGACTATGAGTATTTTTAGAAGCCACGGGCCTCTAAGCAACCAAATTTGCGACTTCCTCTTGTGATAAATCATAATTCTACTCTCTTCTGGTCAACCTCCAGTAACGAGGCAAGACAATGGAAAAGCCTCTATAGTCTAGTTGAAGGCCTGGGAACGCTAGATGTTCCATACGATACTTTAGGTGTTAGAAAATTGGTCATATGACTTTTTAATGTACTTCTAACATCATAAAAATTGATAAGACTATAGGGACACCCTTACACTTGAGGATGATTTAAAGGGTGCCTATGAAGCTAAACTTATTATAGCTGAATAATATGAGAGTTATAAAGATAAAGAGGTATGATATGCTAATGGTGGGCTGGCACTAATCGACAAAACACACACCGAAGAGTTGTTAGATGCATTCTAAAGCAACCTAAGGAAAGTGACTAGAGAACATCTACCTTTCATACTTTCATCCATATTGGAAGAAAGATAAGTAAGATAATTATAAATAATGGAAGTTGTATTAATGCAATTGCCACTTAAACAATTTCTCTAATTAGCCTTACTCCTATTGATCACTAGAATTCATACAAAATATCTTGGGTAAATTCTACTTCTATTGAGATTATGCAAAATTGCTTTGCCCGCATACAATTTGATATATATTAACACAACGTATGTTGTGGGTTAACCATAGATGTAGGTAGTGAGATATTATGGAGGACCTGGTTACATGTCTTGATGTCATCTTATTTGGTCATACAAATAAATATTCTTTCATATATTAAGGTAAAAAAATAGTGGTTGGTAGATCCCCATAGCAGACTACCCTAAAATTGAAAAGCATCACTCCTAAGAAACTGAGAAGGGTAAAAGTATGTATCTAATTAGAGAATGAAAGTTAGAGAGAGAGAGATCAATGAGAGTAGTCATTGTTCAAGTGGTAACAGAAAATCACCCTATCGAGCAGTCTCCTAAGGTCATTTCTCTCCTCAAGGCCTGTTCGGTCCCTATATCATTTTGGTCTTGCTAAATACCAAAATTGTTTAATCATTATAAAAAATAAAAAATAATATTACATTAACTCTTATCACATTTTATACAACTGTTAATATAAATAAATCGACTTTATTTCACATCCTACATTATTTTTAATATACAATCAATTTTATTTTACATCCTACATAATTTTTAATATAACTAAGTTTATTTCTGATTATACACATCTCAAGGCAAGCCCACAATTTTCATAGCATGACTAAATTATTTTATTTGTCAAATAGACCATTAGTATTCTAATGTCTTTCTTAAAGATCTATCAAACTGCCTTCCCCCTACATGTGATATCCGGCCCGCAATTAATCTAGTTCTAAGGTTTTCCTTACCAAATTTACCTTATTACCATGTAAACTCTTCTAAACATGCTAAAGTAAAAAAGACAAGTAAATGAGTTACTTAAAAAAGGTTCAGGAGGAAATGTTTGAGTCCTTATGTCATTCCTGCAATTCTTACTCCTAAGAAAGATGACACTTGGAGAAAATGCATAGATAGTCACGCCATCCATAAGATAGTGTGAAGTTCTGTTTCCTTATACCCAATCTAAGATGACATGCTAGACATTAAGCCATGTTCTACTATATTCCTAAAGACCACTTTTAAGAATAGTTACCATCAAGTCAAAATCAAACCAAGAGATGATTGGAAAACAACCTTCAAAAAAAAAAAAATTTATATAAATGGTTGGTTATGTCCGTTAGGCATTCCAACACTCCTAGTATGTTTATGCAATTGAGGACTTGGGCAATACAATCATTTATTGGCTTATTTGTTGTTGTATACTTTGATAACATATTTATTCAATAAGGCTAAGGGTGAGCATTTAGACCATCTTCGTAAAATTTGTTAAATCCTTAAGACGAAGAATTTATATACAAACCCGAAGAAGTGTGCATTTATTATTTTTTTTTGAAAGATAGTGTACATTTATAATTGATCGAGTTATATTTTGAGTTGCATAGTCGAGACTATGGGTGTATAGTTGACCTTGAGAAGGTGATAGCCATATCTGAATAGCCAGCATAGCTTACATGGTCTAGCTACCTTTTATCAACATTATATGCAGAGAATCAGTAGCATTGTGGCTTATATCATTAGTTGCATGAAGAAATGAGCATTTTAGTAGATTGCTAAAAAAGCCTTCATTGAAATTAATCCCCATATGTATGAGGCTCTTCTATTGAGTTTCTCAAATATTTCTGAAGTCTTTGTAGCATCTAATGATACTTTGGAGGGGTTGTATATAGGTGAAGTGCTGAACGATAAGAGTCACGAGTGGCTTTCTTTAGTGAGAAATTATATGAGATGAAGTAAAAATACTCCACATATGAGGATTTCTATGTTGTAATTTAGGCAAAAAAAATACTGGAGACATTATCTCCTATTGCAAGAGTTTGTTCTCTTCTTTGATCATAAAGTTTTAAAATACTTGAACTCACGGGAAACTCAATACATGAAATGCCAAATAACTTGAGTTCCTTCAAAGAATACTCCTTTGTATTCAATCATAGGCTGGAGCAAATAATTGAATCGTTGATGCTTTGAGTTCTCGAGTCACTTTATTATCCACTACAACTATTCAGATTGGTGGTTTTGACAAACTCAAGGAGACCTACAAAGACTGTCCCAACTTTGAGAGTATCTACTCAACGTAACTAAACTAAATTCAATGAGGTAACTTTCTGATAACAAGTCATGGATCATAACTAAGGTGCAAACTTTAAAAATTGGGTTACATAGTTTGGATTAATTATTCAGCTTCAACCAAATAGGTGTTTTGGGAATCTTGCTTAAATCTTGGATTAAAATTGAGATTTGGGAATATAAATCCTGAAACATACTGTACATAGCAACCTAGTTAAAATCATATCTCAATAATAATAAAACAACAGTACATCCAACTAGGACCCGGACTTTGCATTATGCATCCCCAGCTTTCCGAGCACCACTAAAAGGACACCTTCTTATGTAGTGCATAACCACCTCTAAGCCCAATGTGATATCTGGCATATGTATACAGAGATGAACCACCAACAATGTGAAGGACTTCAAATCTGTAGCGCCACTACAAAAATGTCTCTTTTTTAAGATAAATGCTCCTCAAACCCTTCATCAGCATAGTGATTTCTTCACCCAAATTTAGGTTCACTCAAACTCTATTTTTTTCTTCATAGACTGTCTATTACAAGAGTAGGAAGCCCCTTTTATCAAAACTCAACATATTGAAAATTTTCATTCAAAAAATTACATTGAAATTTGAAAGCATTAAAATAAATATAGGAAAATAAAATGCTACAAACAATAAAATGAAATAAGATAAACATGATGGGTCTTTATCTTCTCAATTAGCTCCAAATCTTCAACCAAATCAAATTTGCATCAAATCAATCTAGAAATCCAAATCAATTTTCAATTAGACTGAATCAACATGAAAAAATGTTTGAATTAGTAGAGCAAATGTGGAATCAAACGCATACAAGCTGTCAAGTCTCCCCACGACTCATAATAATTTCAGTGGAATGTGCAAAGGAGAGAGAGAAAGTTTGGAACGTGTCAAGGAAAGACATGGATAAGGGCCAATTCAACATGAGGCTTTCTAGCTTCAGAGAATGGTTTCTTTGACATTTTTATAAAATAATGTATGATGGAAAATAAAATTATTTATATTAAAAGTCATATGAATATTACATCCAAGTATGCTTATTGGGATTTAAAAATAATGTTGATTTGAATTTAAAATAAATAAATTTAGACCTAAATGTAAAAAATTTGAACCTATTTATAAGGAATGAAAATTGAGGGACAAAATGCAATTTTCCCTCAAAAAGGGATAGGAATGCCAGCTGCCAGCGCCAGCACCGCCTTCCCTTCTCTCTCTTCTGTGTGCTCATCCCGAGCTCTCGCCCTCTCTGCCACAGTTTAAAAAAAGAGAGAAAATTCTTATTTTCTCTCTCCCTTTTCCGCGCCCCTCTCTCTCGTCCGGGCCGATATTTGCTGAGCCTGGAAAATAAAGGAAGAAGAAGAAGAAGGAACAAAAGGAAGAAGGCTACTCTCTCTCTCTTTGCAGTGCATGGGTATGTAAACAAAAAGTAGCAAGAAATTAATATTTGCCAAACGACTAATAAGGTAGGTAATTCTTTTCCGTAAAATTAAAGTTGATTTGTTTATATATATATATATATATATATAATGCTAAAGGAAAGTGAAATGGTGGTTTCTAACAAAGTGAGTTACTAAATGAGTAAAGAATTGAGTTGAATTTGATGTTCTGTGAGGTAACGTGTCACAGAAAAACTTCTATACCTAGAACCGATGAGGGCGGGAAGTTGACTACAATAAGTAATTCCGGAGAGGGCGAGAAGTGTTCGCCAGTTGATATCCTAAAAGGAATCATCGATGTAAGGTGCAGCTCCTAACAAGAGTTCTAAGATAACAAGTCGCAGGAACTTCTGTTAAGCTTCTAGGTGAAGAGATATAAAAATGATAGTTCCACATCACCATACCCAAAAGTTTTATGATATTATAAAACTAAGTAAGAAGAAACGAGGAAATATGATTGATGAATTTATATTCTGCATGATATACTGTCTTATCAATGTGATATATAACCAAAGTGGAGTATTATCGATCAGTTATGTCATATGCTTTAATATGATATTTCTATTGCACATGCAGAAGATATTTTAACATAAGATATACCATATATTTATATATGTATAAATAATTATTAAAAGTCTTATTAATTCACTGATATTATTTCTATCATTTCTCATAATATTTGTACATATTTTGAAATTCATAATATGTTATCATTGGAATGTTATTTTACCTACAGAATCTATATTGACAGACTTCTATCATTTTTTGTGGTAGGTATTGCACTAGAAGATTCACGGAATAAAGCAAATGTTATCAAAAATTGCAGCAAGTGATTTTAAATTTATGCTACATGTTATCAAAATGTATGTTTTATGCCTCGGCTACTAGTAACTTGGACAATTTTAAAAGGAAGGCTAAGTTTTGGTAGCTGAGACGTCACAGTGGATGTAAAATATAGTACACTAACGTATTAAAAATTATATAGAATGTAAATCACAATAATGTTTTATGTGAGAGGCGTGTAGAATGAGATATAAAATAATTTATATTTATTTTTTCTATTGAACAAAAAAATATTGATCATGGCTAAAAAATCTATGGCTTTTGCCTTTTTAGCCAAAGGGCCTGAGAATACTGTAGCTAGCGATCAATTATAATTCAAGATACTAAATCTCTTATAGAAAGATAAGAGAGACAAAGCACGCATAATCACTAAAATGATTCCCAGCATAACCCAATATTATACTTTACATTTCCTAGTATTCCCATCCCATCAAACTACTTTTTACTTTTTCTAAACACTAAAATGACAAATGGAATTATCTGAAGATCATATGTATATTTGAGAAATATACTCTCACGTATCTGTATTGATTATGTAGCAAATAAGAGTACATATAGCTCTGCAAGAATCCATGATACATGTTAGCCTGTTGCCATTGGCAATACAAAATTCAATTTGCATCTCAACAACATAACTATACATCTTTTTTTTTTGTAAACCAACATAACTATAATGAATTTAAGAAACAAGCTGACAACTTTTCATTCTCTAAGCAAAAGGCATTAAGAATTTTTACTATTATTGCAACTCATTTAAAGCAATAAAGAATTGATTATTATTATTGAATCACACAAAAGATCATACCAATTCACTTGATATACAAATAGTTTTGGCAAAAATATATATATATATATATATGTATGTATATATATATGTGTGTATATATATATATATAGTTTCAGCAAAAAACTTAAAAGATACATTTAAATCCGCACATCAGCAACTTATATACATCTGATAGATTTTGAGACACAATGGGCTAAGCTACATAGCAATCAATAATGGAAAATTTGGAATCCTCCCCGGACACACTTCCAAATGGACAAAATACAAAAATAAACTTGCTTGGAAAACTTTTTGTGAATTGCACCCCTTAACCTCCATGTTTTGTTTGTAAAAGATCAAAGAGGAAGATTACCTTTTTGTCAAATGTTTCCTTAGTATCTCTGGATGTCTAATAATATTAGGGTTGCATTTAAATTTTCTGAAAGCACAAGGGATGGTGCTGCGTGTCTAGGTTAATTATAAAATTTAATCAGTTTAAGAGATTCATTAAGTCCATGCAAGTTCAGCACATTTCACATCATAGGGCCTATCACAGTCCTTTAAAGTGCTTGTCTCCAAGCAACAACCATCTCCGAAATGCAACATTATTCATCCATTTGTCAAGATAGACAGACAAAGCACATACTAGAGAGCTATTGTATGGAAATGTTCAGAAACCAAATAAGAATGCAGAAAGAACAGATTTCACTATCAGATAGAAAAAGGATTATCAGATAGAAAAAGGATTACATCGTTATTTTTATTACAAAAATCAAGGACAAATTGCAATGCTTTAGTTTTACATGAACTATCAACATTACTAAACTCTCTGTTATCTAAAACATAATGCGTGATAACCATGCTCTAAAATTTACAATATATAAAAGACTATTTATGTGAATTGTGGGCTAAACACAAGGTCAGCTTAGACCAGAACTAGAAAGGACTTGAAGGAAATGAAAAAGAACCTATTTGTAAATGTGCCTCAATACAATAGAACTATTTAAGAATCTTTTTGATATGAATATGGACTAATAGAAAAGTTTATTAGAAATTGGAAATTAAATTAGATTAAGGACCTAAAATGAATGATTTAGAACCTATGTGCTAAGGTGGAGAAAGTGGAGGACTAACTGTAATTTCACCAGCCAATAACCAAACGGTTGTTGACTTGTTGTGCTGATAAATGGCGGGCTTAGATTAATTATTAAGATAACTTATATAATATATTATATAGTCCTATGTATATATAGGTTATATATAAAGGGCTGGCAGAGAACAAAAGCCACAAAATAGAGGGAAAAAAAGGGAAAACAAGAGAGAGGAAGAAAGGCTTATGGTTTTGAAAGGGAAATTTGGAGGAAGCTTGGGTCTATTTGTAACTCATCAAGTAAGAGGATTTCTTCATCTCACATGTTTATTAATTCATTGGTTTTCCTTAGTTTCCATGCTCTAAACTATATGGGCAACGTATTGCTGGTTTTAATAGCTTCCTATCGAACATATATGTAAAGGAATCGATGTTTAATAGTTGGACAACTTCTTATATTTTCCTACAGCCCTATGTTAAGCTTAAAAGCAAAAAGTTGCAGCATGGATAAATATGTTTGCTATCTAATTGATTATTTTTGCTATCAAATTTATGTATGATAGCTTTTCTATTAGTGCTGCTCAATGTGGTTATTTGAATTTTGGGTTCTATTCACAAGCTACAATGTGATTACTTGTGAATGAACAACATAAGAATGTTATATGTTCAAAGAGAAATTTGGCTAACACATGAAGCATGTTCATTACACATACGTATATTTGTTATCTGTTTTTTATTTCAGGAACACAATGAAAACAAACCAAGTAGATTATAGGATTATATTCTCTAGTCTGATATATAAGCACTATAACTCGTCATGTGGAAAGACTTTTTTGGTGCTGGAAGTCATTTCATGTGACCCATAACGAGATCTGTATATAGCAAAATCTAAACAATGACATATGTATCTGTTCCTCGCTGAAAATTTCTTAAACCTTTGACCAGTAGGTTATATGTTGTTTACCTATCTGTGTATATTCGATAGGATATATATATATATATTGCATTTTATATACATTTTATCTGTTTGTGACATATGAAATTGCTTATTTATGTGTATGAAAACTTATTATGAATGACTAGTTAATATATATATATGTTTAAAAGCATGGTTAAACTAAGTATCTTTGTGTATTCATTATATTTGTTATGAAGAGTCTTCTTACTAAATAATAAGCTCACCGATTTACACTAAAATTTTCAGATTGAGAGCTATACTTTTGTAACGTCCCGGTTACCCGGACGCCGGAAAAACAATTTTTTTTTTAATACCTCAACTCAAATTCTTGAATGTCACAATTAAAAATTACCTTTAACTTCTTTTCCCTTATCCCGTGATTTTTATAGTGTCACACCTACCACCAATAATGGCAGGAGTCTGTAAATACAGACTCAGTAGATAAAACAATATCTCAAATAACAATTATCAACTTAACACTGCATACAGGCTGAATAAATCTTATGTATTTAGAATTAAATAAGAAATAAAATCAATATCTTCTTTATAATAATTTCAATATACAAGATATACTTTTTATACTCTATTCCAAAATCAATACCTTAATTGTCTTTACTAGAACTTAATAAGTCCACTTATTTTATTTATGGGCCCTAGGTTTCTCAAACAATCACCTCAAATGCCTCAGTTATTTTAGAGATTGTCACCTCCCCGTGAGTAACCCTTTTGAATTACATCACGGGACGCTGTCACGTCAATTACCACAAGAATCCTTTCACAATGGCTCTCATTAGCCATTTTTATGGAAGCCGTCACCCCCATCAACCCGAAAGGACATTGGACGTCGTCGCGCCAATATCATATAATTTAAGCTCGAGCTTGTGAGAAACCTACCTTTAAATAATCATATTTGCCTTCCACATTATATATGCAAATATCTTTACTTTCATTACTAGATCAATGAGTTTTTATGCAACAACTCATCACTTACTTATAACATTTACATTTCATATCATAAATCCGGGCTTCTTAGTTATTATGGTATTACTAGCATCAAATGAAATATACGTATTAATTATCATATTCTTCACGCATAACATGCTCATTCTTCCAATATAATATGTACATTCCATATCAGATATTAAAACTTAATCTCATAATTGTTGTGACATTATAAACATTAAATGAAATATATCATATAACATATCATATTCAACATGCATGACATAATCATTCTTCACATCCAGAAATAAACATCAAGTTTGTAAAAACAATACATCATATAAAAATGTCTAACTTCATGATATAATAAAAATTCATTTCACATGATCTTGTTGACTAAATGCAAAGATCTATATATTTTACTTTATTCTGCCCCATAGATTCATTGCTTCACTTGTCTTAAAACATATAAGGATCAACTTTATTAATTTTCTCAACTTCACAATAAAGGAAGAGATCACTTATCTTATCCCAATCATGATTTTACTCTCTCCATTCTTGTACTCTCATACTTGTCTTCTTTCCAATCCGTTACAGACTCATATCTATATTAAGATGAAGAATATAACTTTTCTTTTCTATTCAGCTCACATATGAAAATAAGTATAAATTTCTCCTCTTTTCACATACCAAATAATGAAATTGATTCTTATATAAACCAAATCAAATATTGTCTTTTTCTCTAATCAATCATCTAGATTCAAATTAGAATATAAATCATATTTAAATTAAATTCAAATTTACCAACCAGACTATCCACTTTAACCAATCTGCTGCTTATTTAATGATATAACCTTCAATTTAATCTCATATATTCTCAATTAATTTATTTCTAATTTTTTTTAGCTTTTACATCATACATCATACATTTCATAAAGATACGTCTAGTAAAATTCCTTTGTAACTCGAAACCCAATTTAATAGATCAAAACATCAATAAAAGCAATCAGGAGATTTATTACAAAATTCTACTGAACTAATTTATTTTCAATAATAATATCATAATTTCATAAATACACAACACAAGGGAAAAGATTACCTACCGATTTATCGTTTAAACAAAGCTTGAAAACTCTCTTTAGTTTCTCCTTTTTTCTCTTCCTTCTCCTTCTTCTTCTTCTTCTTCTCCTTCTTCTTCTCCTTCTTCTTCTTCTTTTCCTCTATTTCCAGCAGTAGCAGCTGCCGCTCTCGCTGGCTTAGTAGAAGAAGACGGGCGGAACAGGGCAGGGCATAAAATAAAAAGCGAGAGAGAGAAATATTTATTTCTCTCTCCCTCTCTCATAAAACCGTGGCAGAGAGAAATAAGGGAGAGGCGGTGGGCTGCTGTCCAGCCAGCAGCTGGCAGCCCACTCTTATCTTTTTTTTAAGAAAAATTACAATTTAGTCCCCCAACTTTCATATCCTTATAAATAGGTCCAAAATCATTTATTTTAGATCCAAAATCCTTCATTTTAAGTCCAAATCAGCTTTAATTTTTAAACCTCAAATCAAATTTTGTTTCAATTTCTTTTAACTTCAAATCAGATCCTTGGAAGTCACAACTTTGGACTGGAGTTTTGCTACCTTTTGGACGTCATGGGTGAGCCTCACTTCTATATAGGTTATTATACAATCAAGAAGTGACAATTTTGGACAAGTATTTGAAAATCGTATATGTGTGTGTGTGTGTTTTGGGACATGTGTATATGAAAAGTATGAATATCAAAGATTGTGCTTTGTATGGTGTATATTGTAAATGTTTTTGGGATTTTGATATTTGTACCTAATTGATGGTGGCATACATAAATATGGAATGAAGAAATTATAGTTGCTCTAATTAGTAGTTTGGATGTTGAGACTTTAAAGTATTTCTATTAATATATGACTGACTTTTGATTGATCGTGGAACGGAATCCATTTGTTGGATTTTCGGTCATGACATAATGTATTCATTGAGCCTGATAAAAGTTGAAAACACTTGAGAGAGACATTTAATGGATATGTTCTGATAACAAGAAAAGATGCAGAAAGAACAGAGTTCGCCATTAGAAAGAAAAAGGATGATCTCCACTTTTTTAATTTAAATCAAGAACGTATTGCAAAGATTTGGTTTACATAAACTATGGATATGTTCTGAAAACAAGAAAAGATGCAGAAAGAACAGAGTTCACCATTAGAAAGAAAA
This sequence comes from Apostasia ramifera, assembly GCA_019297695.1. Lineage (NCBI taxonomy): Eukaryota > Viridiplantae > Streptophyta > Magnoliopsida > Asparagales > Orchidaceae > Apostasia > Apostasia ramifera. The sequence continues at coordinate 285,806 of JAEMOT010003763.1, read as the reverse complement.
AGGATGATATCCATTTTTTAAATTTAAATCAAGAACGTATTGCAAAGATTTGGTTTACATAAATTATCAGCATTAAAAACACTTTACATGATTAACCAAGATATTTCTTTCCAAACAATATGTTCTAAAAATCTGCATTAATATTTCTAGATTTTTAACAATATGATCAGTTTGTTCCATCCAAGGAAGATACATCCCTGAAAATAATGGTCAATACCCTGGTGGACAAAAATGAATAATGTGAAATCGTACACAGACTTTTATGTAGAATTTCTTTGCTGGTTGATAAAATGAGAATCAGAAGTTTGTTGCCATCACCTTCAGAGAATGCTTGTTGACATGAGCATGCAACTAAAATATTAATGCAATCGAACAACATCATGTATTCAACTTTTTCTACAGCCTTATCGTAATCCAATGAGTTCATTCAGCATTACATGGAAGAAGTAATGTTCAAGAAAACAGAAAGCGATTTAATCTTTGTTTCACGAAAACAGAAAGATGTTACAAGAAAATGTCGCAGGTTCAAAAGTGACTTAATCTTTAGTTTAATAATGGCAAACTCAAGTAATAATACATGCTCAGACACTATATACATGCTTAAGGCTACTGAATCAACAAACTCTATCAAAGCAAATCCATAAAAAGCACAAGGATCTAACCTTTCAATCTCGTCAGATTTAAAGAACTGCAATCCTAATTGCATTCGGCGTAATCTAGCAGCACTGATATCCCATCCTGACATGGTATTTTAAGTAAATATAAGCATTATACCTATCCAAAAAAATCATTATATAAGAAAAATTCTGGTGCAAAATCTTAAATGTTCTACCACAAGGCTAGCTACAAATCTGCCAAGCAAAGAAGAGCAATCAGTCAAAAATGATGTTTTGTGCAATTGGGAACACCCCTTCAGGACTTTCCCTACTGATTTTTTTAATCTCCTTGTGAGGGATTATGTGACATCCCGAAATTTGAATTAAGGTTTAAAATTTAAAACTGATTTGGACAGAAAATGAAGGATTTGGACCTGAAAAGAATAATTTTGGATCTATTTATAAGAGAATGAAAACAGGGGGACTAAGTTGCAATTTTTCCATTAAATGGGATAAGCTTGCCGCGGGAACGCCTTTGCCTCTGCCTTTTTCTGCATGTCACCGTGCGCTGGGAGAGGAAAAGAATTCATCTCTCTCCCTCTCGGTTTCTCGCGCCCGCGCCTCTGTCCGCGTCTGCCCGTTCCTCCGAGTCAACCGGCAACAGAAGGAGGAGAAGAAGAAGAAGAAAAGAAAAGGAAAAAGGAAGAGGAAAGCTAGTGAGAAATTTTTAAGCGTTATTTAACGATTAATAGGTAGGTAATTCTTTCCCTAAAGTTGATATTGAATTATTATTAAGTGTGAATATAATTTAATGTTACGAGAATATGAAATTATGTTATTATGCTATGTATGCTGTTAATTGAACAAGAGAATGAGTGTGATATGCTTGTCTGTGAGGTAATATAGTGCTAATAGATTTTTGTATACCAAGAACCGACGAGGGAGAAAAGTTTCTTATATATATGTGTTATTCCGATGAGGGCGAGGAGTGTACGCCGTGTGATGTCCTAAAGTGGAATCTCTGATGCACGGTGCGGCTTCTGTCAAGGCTTCTAGGATAACAAGCTGTAAGAACTTTTGTCAGGATTCTAGGTGAAAGGGTATGGAAATAATAGATCTACATCACTAAACAGAATAATATTATGTTATGACGAAATAAAGCGAGTTCAATGATAAGATAAATTATGATGATAATTTTAATGTAAGGCATGTTGTGCAAATTTACTTATGATAATTATTTATTTATCTGCAAAAATATTAAGAGCATGATGATGTGTATTTTAAGTATGTTTGAGTTATTTACCAAGTTTAAAGGCAAAATGTGACTTGCGAACTTGGAACAACTAAATGTGATTACAAAGATGTTTTAAAATTCGACAATGAATTAAAAAGGGTTCTTGTCGCGTTTATGTCCCTGCCTATGCTCGAGTCATGCCATGTGATTTGGTAACCTGCCAAATATTGGGGATGGTTGCTAAGATGTGTAAACAACCTGCCACTACAGAGGATAGTTGTATATGTTATATAGCAATCCTCCATATGTGGGGTATAGGAGTTGCCAAGGATCCTATGTATATGTGATGATGAAAAAGAGGCAGTTGTGACATAATCCAAGAAACCGGGGCCCGAAAGATAAAAGTATAAAGATAAAAAGAATTTGCAGCATATTATTACTATTGTATGATTTTACTTGTATCATTTTATTATGATATCTGAGCATGTGTTGAATAATCATGTTTTATGTTGGATATTATTTTACCTACTGAGTTTGTATTAACACTCCCGTCATTTTTTATAGCAGGTATGGCATAAGAACGATTACGGGACATGGTGTGAGGTATCACAAGTTGCGGTAAGAAATGTGAATGTTTTAATGATATGAGATTAAAGTTTAGTTTTGATGCCTCGGTTGTTGGTGGCTCGGGCCGGTGTAAAGAGCGATCGAGTGCCGGCAGCCGGGACGTCACAGATTACTTGATCTAATTTTGTCTTTACTTGCTTATTAATTGGCTTAGTGGCGGGGACACCTGATGGCATGCCTGTGGTTCCTTCCATATTCATTTGATGTTGATTGAGAAATTAATATGGGCTGGTTTATTTGATTGAGAATTGTCAAATTAGATCATTTTATTTGATTGAGAATTGTCAAATTAGATCATTTCATAATCATTTGATTCTGGGCAAATTTGTAAGACAAGATGCTTGCATGAACTTCTGATTTTGTAATTTCTTTATTTTGCATGATTGTATTGGCATTTTATTTTGTACATTTATTTTTATTTTCTTATTTCATGTGTTAGGATCTTTATATAAAGTGATTGTCTTGTATTATAATGGAATTAGTGTTCAATGAAATGAAATTTGAGTTTTCTTATGGCCAAGATCCAAGTTAAAAGGTCGATATTCTAATGAAGGAAAGGGTGATAGTTAGCCTTAAGTAAAAGTCCTTGAAATAGCCTAATTATCTTTTACTACAACAACAATCAAGCTTTTATCCCACAAAGTTGAGTCGACCACATAAACCATTTGTTTCTATTGCACTCTATCAAATAAAAAATTCTCATTTATCTCCAAATATGTAAAATCATTTTTTTGTTTCTTGTCATATCTTTTTTAGCCTTCCTCTTCCTCTTCTTATACGGGATAAATCCAATAATCCAGTTTTCATTGCTAGAGCTTTTATCGGCTTACGATTTATATCCCCAAACCATCTAACCCAACCTCCTTGAGCTTATCCACAATTGAAGCTGTTCCAATATTCTCGTGGATATACATATTTCTTATCCTATCCTTTCATATATAACCACTCATCCACCTTAACATCCTCATTTATGTGGCATTTATATTATGTATTTCTACTTTATAGACCAACACTCACTTCTAACATCGCTAGTCTTACAACTACAACAACAACAACAACCAAGCCTTAATCCCACTAGGTGGGGTCGGCTATATGAATCCTTTGTTTCAATTGCGCTCTATCAGTTACCAAATTTTAATCTAAGTCTAAGTAACTAAGATCACTCCTTATAGTTTCTTGTCATGTCTCCTTTGGTCTCCCTCTTCCTTTTTGTATATGGGCAAAATCTAATAACTCAATTTTCCTAACTGGAGCTTCAATCGGCCTACGATTTAAGCGTCCAAACCATCTAAGCCGACTTTCTCTAAGTTTATCCTCAATTGGTGCAACACCAACTTTCTTTCGGATATACTCATTTCTCATTCTATCCTTTCATGTATATCCACACATCCACCTTAGCATTCTCATTTCTGCAATATTTATTTTATTTATATGTTTTCTCTTTGCAGGCCAGCATTCAACACTATATATCTTCGCTAGTCTTACTGCAGTTTTATAAAATTTATCTTTAATTTTGGATGGGATTTTTCTATCACACAACACACCAGAAATATTTCTCCATTTTACCCATATTGCTTGAATCCTGCTAATAACGTCATTATCTATTTCACCATCATTTTGTATGATTGATCTAAAGTATCTAAAATGCTCACTCTTCTTGACAATTTGATCACCAATTGTCACATCTCCAATATAAGTATTTTTTTTTGACTAAATATACAGTCCATATATTCAATTTTTGATCTACTAAAATAAAAACTTTAGATTCTAGAGCATTCCTCCAAAGCTCTAGTTTCGCCTTAGCTCCCTCTTTTGTTTTCTCAATAAGAATAATATCATCTGCGAAGAACAATATCATCTGAGTTCTTGAAGTTCCATTCTTGTACGTGATAATATGTTCCTCTCTCTTTTTGAATAAAATATTAGCAATTACAAGATCATATGCTGAAGAAAACTCTAAAATAGTTTTTATCCTCCTCATTTATCTCTCCAAAAATCATATCCACCATGGATGCTATTAAATTCCTCAGAAATACTTCCAACATGTCCATTTAAATTTCCTCCAATAAATAATCTTTCCTCCTGAGGTATCTCTTGTATTAACTCTTCCAAATCATTTCAAAATTTTTTTTTATGCTCGCATTCAAGCCTATTTGGGGAGCATACACACTTACAATGTTAATAATCATTCCATTGATTATAATTTTTAAAGCCATAATTCTATCACAATTTCTCTCAACTTTCACTACGTGATCCTTCAAGCTCTTATCCAGAATTATACTCACTCCATTCTTATTTTTATTCTTACCGGAGTACTAAAGTTTAAAACCTAAACCATCAATTTCCTTAGCTTTTTCTCCAACCCATTTTGTTTCTTGCAGGCACAAAATATTAATTTTTCTATGAATCATAATATCCACCAACTCCATTGGCTTGCCCGTCAGGCTGCCTATATTCCAAGTTCCTAATTTAATCCTACTGACTTGAGTTCTAGTATGATGGACTAGCTTCTTTACCCGCATCCGTTCATGATGTGAGGACCCTTGCTCACTTTTCACTACACCCGGCCGCCGATGCAACGGTCGTTGCCCATTTTTCACTGTATTCAGACAATACAGCGCGTCGCTTCCAGGGAACGCCCTAGCTTTAGCACAATTTTCTAAAAGATTTATATTATGATTGATTCGACAAGTTTTACGCTTGCTATTGACTGCCTAACGCAACCCTCCGCGTTTCTCATCCGGGACTTAGAACCCGATAACAGCGCGTTATCGCTAGTCTTGCAACTGTTCTATAAAAATTATTTTTAAGTTTGAACAAAATTTTTTTATCTACAATAAAATGCATTCCTCTACTTTATCTATTCTACTTGAATCCTACTAATAACATCACCAGCTATTTTATCGTTATTTTGTATGATTAATTCAAGATATTTAAATCATTCACTATTCCTGATAACTTCATCATCAATTGTCATCTTTTCAATATAAATACTTATATATTGATCAAATTTATACTCCATAATTCAATTTTTTTTCAATCTAGTAAAACGAAAATCATTAGATTCTAATGTACTTCTCTATAATTCAAGTTTCGTCTTAGTCACATCTCTAGTCTTATCAACAAAGAGAATATTATTTATAAAATGTATAGACCATAGCACATCATCTTCAATGTCTCCAATCAGAACCTCCCAATGCAAAGAGATAAGGACTTAAAATAGAACTTTAATGTAATTCAACTATAACAAAAAAAAATTTAGTCAAACACCCTTGTGTCTGAACACAAGTAACAATTCCTTTATATATATCTTTAATAACTTGGATATGAAAAATATAAACTTCTTTCTTTCTAAAACTCTCTAAAACACTTTCATTAGGACTCAATTATAAACTATTAAATTAATAAAGACCAAATAAACAACTTCATTAAATCTCACAACAAATAAATAGCTTCTACAATAGATCTGTCAGGCATAAAGCCAAATTGATTATATAATACTTAGTATCACGACATAGTCTATACTCGATCACATTCTCTTAAATTTTAAAAATATGACTCATTAATTTAATTCTTCTATAATTATCACAATCTTACATATCGCTTTAATTCTAATAAATAAGTACTAATGTATTTTTTTCACTTATTTGTCATTCTTTTAGTTTTCAAAAATTATATTAAACTTAGTAAGCCAAAAAACTCGTTCATCTCCTATACATTTTTAAATATTTATTAAAATGTCATCCGATTCTACTACTTTTTTACTCTCTAACTTTTTTAAAACCTCTCAAACATCAACTTTACTAATATGTTAGATATAAGAATAATCTCTCTTTATTTTGATGTAAAATTCAATATAATCAATCGTATTATCACAACCGCAATTGAAAATCTTTCAAAGTAAATCATTTATTTTTTTCCATAAAAAGTACTTTCGAACCTCATCCTTAATATATTTTATATCAATTAGATCTTTAATTTTGTTATCTCTTATCTTAATAAGTTTGTATATATGTCTCTCCTTTAGTGTTCAACTTCCTATATAGATCTTCAAAGGCCACAATTTTTGAATTATAAACTATTTTCTTGGATTATCGTCAAGCAACTTTATACTTTTCTAAATTATATTTATTCTTTCTTTTATACTAGTTTTTATAACAAACTTTTTGTTCTCTAATATTTTCTTATATATCTTCTTTCTGCCACTAAATATCTTTATTGTTTGATTCTTTTAGTCCAAATTTTCTCAGCATGTCTTTTGCAAGTTTACAAATACAGTTAACAACATGCAACAACATAAAATCAGTTTCTACTTCAATACTTACTGCCTAAATTCTAGAGCCCTCTTCTAAAAGATATTTATATTCTCATTCTTTAAATTCCACTATTAAGTTTGAGGGCACTGTTTCAGCTTACTATTTCTTTTTCAGCACTTTATCTTAAAATCAAAAAACATTAAACAATATTGGGTAATTAAACATTTGCTTAAAATGCCTTATAATTTTTAAAGTCCAAGTGATCTCATTTTCTTATAAAAAAATATTCAATCTGCATTCTTGAACACTCATTCTTATATATAATAATATGCTCCTCTTATTTCTTAAACAAAGTGTTAGCAATGTAAAAATCATAAGATAAGAAAAACTCTAAAATAATTTCTCTCCATATTAGTCTTTCCAAAATCATACCCACTATAAATACTGTTAAATTCCTCAGCAACACTTCCCATGTGTCTGTTTAAATTCCCTCCAATAAATACTCTCCTTATTAAATATCGCTTATACCAATTCTTCTAAATCATTTCAAAATATTTCTTTCATATTTATATTCAAACCTAGTTGGGAGACATACACTTATAATGTTAATAGTCATCTCATTGATAACAATTTTTAAATCTATAATTCTATTTCATTCTTTTTGGCTTCTACTACATGATCCTTCAAACTCTTGTAAAAAATTATACGCACTTTATTTTTAATTCTATTTTTACCAAAATAGCAAAGTTTAGAATTTACGCTATCAATTTCTTTGGCTTTCTTCAAACTCATTTCATTTTCTAATGGCACAAAATATTAATACGTCTTTAAACCATAGTATCCACTAACTTCATTAACTTGCATTCAGGGTGCCTATAAGTATCTAATCTTATCCTAGTATTTTAGACTAATTTTTTTACCCACATATGTTCATGTTGAGAAAATTCTTGCTCATCACTACACCCGAGAGTCAATGCAGCAGCGTTATACACTTTTTACTATATTCAGACAATATAGTGCGTCATTTTCAGGGAACGCCTTAGTTTTAGCATAATTTCTTAAATGATTAATGTCATATTTATTTAACAAATTTTACGCTGGCTATCAACTACCTAACGCAACTCTTCGCGTCTCTTATTCAGATCTTGGGATTCATGTCATGTTTACCTGATGCAACCCTTTACTTGAAAAAAAAAATTATTTTTTTGTTTTCCCTTCCCAACCTCCACTCCACTCACCTTCTAACTCCATCAAACTCCCGCAACCCATCAATGCCTGCTTCTTTGCATCTACGTTCACTACTACAATGATGCCTCGTCAATCCATCCTCTCCTTTACGTGGCCTTCATACACCGCACGGGTGGCCTTCAAACAAGTGCGAGAGCTAATCTTATGGGCTTCATCTACCTTCACTTGCTGCCTTCGTAGCTAAACCTGTGCGACTTTCACGCAAGCTCACATATGAGCTGTAAGAACGAGGACACCGTACAAGCATGATCCACACGCAGCTTGCGCCAGTAATCATGTCGCTAAGATGAACTTGCAACGTGCCTTCTCTTCGTCTGCCAACCTACTCCAGCACCATTGGCCACCTGTACTGGTTCCTCCACGCCTTCACCTTTGCATCCTTCTCAGGTAACTCTCAAGGACTAGCTACGGCCCATCCAAGCGCACCACTCCACTTCAACTACACAACTTTAAGTCTGCTGGCCGCATTGCATTAGGCCTCGCTCGCCGTCACCCGAGCCAGAGCTGTTCATCTCATTTCTCTGCTTTGCCCAAGCTAGCCCCAGAACTCCATTTATCTAAAATTAGTTATAGTTATAGGTGCTTGACGGTCTTGATCAGTATATAAATATTTGGCAATTAATTCAAGTTCAATTTATATTATCTTATTCAACTAAAAGTTTTTCAATTAGTTCTAACTTGTGTGATCTTTAGCTTTTTGTAAGAGACTTATTGTTGAACTTTTTATGAGATATTCATCTATATCTTGACCTCTGGATCTGAACTATTAAATTTTAATATACAAGCACTAATCTATTTGATAAATTTTAATTTATCACTGATACAATTTAATACTTAGTTTGAAATAATTTAATTTGGGGATAAATCACCTTGATTAATTAGACAACTATATTTTAGAAATAAATTGTACTTAATTGTAGTAAATCATTAACCAAATTATTTTTTTAATAATGTTTATTGTTAAAATTAGATATTATTCATATATTATCCTGCATCTAATTGATATCAAAGCATGATTTAAATTATTGCATTTTATTTAGATAGTTTACTTTGGAATATGTTTTTAATCTCATTATATTTTCATCTCTTTCTGATCTAAGTATCTTATGTGATTTACTTATATAATATATTTAGCATGGACGCCAAATTAGAACTTTAATGTCCAACCTTATGACTAACTTAGATTGCATACTGCCTAAGAGATCATTGTCCATAGAAGAGGAGGCAGTGAATTCCTACTTTTTTGGAAATTTAGATATTTATGCTATTAAAAACAAGAAAATAATTTGAATTATTATTTTAATTATTGTGGTAAGATCAAGTTGGAGAAGGATAGACATGCAAAGTCAATGCTTCTTGGCGAAGTAAGACAATATGTTAAAGATTTAGAGGAGTATTGTCTTTACAGTAAATTTAGGCTGATCGAGATATGGGATGATATTAAATATTACTTACAAAGGATATCATAAGGCTGACCTAGTAGTTCCTAACTAAATGTACAACTAGTGCCTCAATTCCTAAACCTGATGTTAGAGCTATTAAGGAAGTAACAAGTCTACTCTTCTTTCGACTGAAGAGATGATCAACTTCTCCACAAAGAATTTCATTCTTCCTAAACAAACAAACCCAATTCCTTACCTATATTTATATAGCAGATTCTGGCTTAGTCGAAGTGTACTATAAATAAAAGGATAAAATATATAAGGAAAAATAAAACTACAAAAAAATGAAAATCAAATCGAGAGAATAGTAATAGAACTGCAACATAAAGAAGAGAGGTTTCTACATTCAATTAGGCTAGCTAAATCAATTTACTCCATTGAAGACAGTTGATCATATAGAGATGATGTAGAAAATATGATCAAATTGATCGAGTACACCTTTACCTATCATAGAGCCAGTAATAGGAGTGATCCTACACCAAGCAAACATAGATAACTATAAGGAGCACATCAGATAAAGTGGACGGCACCTTTACCTATCATAGTGTGTTGTTATATTTCATAATTATTTTTGGAGGACCTTATGGTATCTATTAGGAACCACGTTAATTCACTCTTAACCTACTATACACCTACAACCCACGTCAATTGTCAATCATCAAGTGCATGTTATTTTAGAAAGAGAACGAGAAGTAAGAAAGCAAAAGTAAAATCAAAAGTTAGAAGGACAATTCAATGCACATAGGTTCTCAGATACATAGAAGTAAGACTAGTCCAAAGATTACAATCCAAAAGGAAACAATGAAATCTTGCCAAAAACACAAAAAACACAAAATGATAATACTTTGCAGGAAAAAGCAACTCCAAAGCCTTTGGATAAAGGCCAAACAGCCCAGGCATTTTTTTTCATAGCCAAAATCCTTTTAAATTTAACAAAGAATAAAAATTCTATTTATATCCCATTTTACACAAACTACAATAAAGAATCACTTTATTTTCTATCATACACATTTTCCAAAATAAAGCCAAAATTTTCATGACCATAATCTTTTTTGTCCCTCATCCAAAGGCAGCCTTAGGATGGTCTTCCAATGCAGAACAATTAACATGTATTTTCTTACATTTTTGCCCAAATTCTTCTTATTTTATCACTTTTTCTTTGTTATCTACCTCGATTGTTAGAGTCTAATGCATTTTTTAACTTTAATAGATGTAATCTTTTCTTACTTTCAACAAAGGAAACTTGAGATTGGCATAATTAATACAAAATTTGCGTCTTTGGGTTGGAATTATCATGGCTTTCACCTTAACTAGTTCTTATGCTTATTTACTCCTTTTTATGCTTATACCCATTGATGTCACGAACTTCTCAAGGGATGCATATGATATCATTGGACATGAATATCATGAACTATAAAAACGTCAAATTCACATTCATTCCAGCATGAAAATCAAAGCCTACGCACACCTAACCCACATCCAAGTGATTAAAAATCAAAACATATGTTTCCAACTCCTAACGAGATATTTGATAGGTGGAACTAGTGAATATTATTTACACATCAATAACAATCTGCAAAACTACAAGTAGTTGTATTTCGTTGGCCTAAAACTATAGCTCACAACTCAGCTCTGTCTTCAAAGCAAAAAAATTATAACATCGAATAAAGGTAAGTAGTAGCATAAATTTGAAATGGTGGTTTAGCCCTAATTTTTAGCATAGTGAAGTACATGGGCTACTTTAAACGTGTATCTGAAGTTCAATAACAGGACTTCAACTTAAGAGGGGGAAGCCCATCCAACAAACTCTAATACAAAACTTGAGAGATGGACAGAAGCTAAGCTTGTTTTTATGAAAATCAATATTTCATCCATCTACTATATCATAATACAGCAAATATTGCTGTTAAGGCAACCAATATTGATATATGTTAAAACTGATCTAGAATCTTTAAATTGTCAAGTTTTAAAAAAGTGGTAATAACATTTAGAGCGTCCCATTAACAAGTGAACTTCAAAAGCAAAGATAATAAGAAACATAAGTGAAAGTCATTAAGTTGACAAAAACATAAGTTCAAAATCAAAGTTAAGTTCAAACACATTAAGGATGGTAAAGAAAACAATCAGCTATTTATCACAATCAATAAGCGAATATACAAAAGAGAATGTCTGAAAGATGAGCCGAATGGAGCCCATTCTTGGCCATTGTATATTGATATAGGGCCAGATCAGTTTTGCCACTAACATCGATATAATCTATGGTCTCCAACCTAGATCATATCATCCTTATATATATAATTATCTTACTTTTTGTATATTTTATTTGAGTATGTTTTGAGTTGAACTTACGTTGAGTTATTTGAACTTATATTATGTTAGTGGAACAAACATGTTTGTATTATTTGGGTCAATTACATTCAAATTGGATAAAAGTGGGTTCAATTTGAGTCCAAATGGACTCAAACGAACCAAGTTGAGCTGCAAAAAGGACCTAAATGTAAGAGGCCAAAACTTAGAGACTAAACTAAAATTAGTCCAATAAATACATCAAATTCCCATTTCAGATCGGGATTCTTCCCTTGCCAAGCCCGAGCTGCATCTGCAATCTCCCCTCTTGTCGACCAGCCCTCCACTTTCTCAATGGAATCCTTGCCATGCTAGCCACCTCGCCGACCACGATGCACGTGACCGGCTGATTCTTCTGCACACAACACCGTTCACCTTGCCTAAGCTTCATCTCTCTGAAAACCACCTCCTAGGCTCCTCCTCCTATATATAAAGGGCTCCAAGATTGAGTAGGAATTTGGCTGTTGATGATTTAAGATCAGAGTGATTTCTACCAGTGTTTGAGATGAGAAAAGCATCTTCTCCTTTGTTTGGAAGAGCCGTGTAGGGGGCGTCAGTTCGGACTTGGGAAAGGTTGAGGGGCTGCAGCCTGCAGTTCACAATAAGCTTGAGCTTCCCTTAATGTTATGATTCGTCCTGGTTGGTGTTTTGGCTTCATACTGTTTAATCCAAGTGGTTTGGATGGTTATTTTAGAGTTGAACTCAAAATTAAAACTTCATCTTACTGTTCCTGAACTTTTAGTTGTTCAAGTGTTAGTCCTTACCACTTCCAAAATGTTTATTGCTATGGTCAATTCCTGAAATTTTTACTGTTTACCGTTCTGTCCAATGCTGAAATGAATCTATGATCCCGGCACTTATTGAACTGGTGCTTGGTCTTAAAAAAAACTCTTAAATTTCTTTGATAAAATTTCTGCTTTCACTTTGACTCCTAATTTCTGCAAATACTAAACTTTGTGGTCTGAAATGCTTCTATATTGAAGAACTCAGAAAATGATCCATCATGTTTATCTTTCATGCTTTACATGCAAAAAATAGTTGCCTCCAGAGAATTTGATAGGACTTGCCTACTTAAGTATTTGAATTTATGTGGAGTATTGCTAAATCCCTAATGAATACTACATCATATGTGCATATATGTGCAGGAAAACCAGTTTGTATGTAGTAAAGTAGAAGAAAGGAAATAACAGAAAAAATTTTACTTAAGAAGCCATTACTATTACCATTTTCAAGGCAAATGGTTTCAGCTTCCTCAGCACCTTCATATATAAGTGTTCTATCAAAAATTTCCATCTGCCAAGGCCTCCAAAGCTCTTGATGTTCATTGACCACCAATAATCCTTTGATTTCATACTTGCTGCAGGCAGCAGTACTTGGCTGCCAGTGTCTGGTAGAATGAACTGACATCGTACCACGTGTAATTGAAACTGATGGGAGAATGACGAATAGGCCATTCTGAGTCAAGATATACAAAAACCCTTCAAATGAGAACCCTACTGATTCTTCAACATCCTTTTCTGAAGAAATTTTGGACAGCAAGTGGTCATCCAAATTTCTATCATCAAGAAACGTGGAAGCCACATGTAAATCACTGTGGATAATTTTGAAAGTCCTTCCCCTGAATTTATCACAATAACTTACCAGTCTGGTTATTCCAAATGGTGATAGACAAACTGAAGTATCATTGCTATGATGGTGCAACGGAAAAAATATTCTTCTCATAGAAGCTGAAAATGATCCATCAGAAGAGTGGCAATTTTTTGTGGCATTCTTTTGCGAACAAGTATAAAAGCCACTTTTATGGCTATCCAGATCACCTTTTGTGATATGGAATATTTTTCTCTGCCAAGGTCCTAAAACATCAATGTTTTTGGTTCTTCCAAAATCTCCCCCCGAAATTTCCAATACATTGAAATATGTACTAAATGCATCAGAAGAAAACTTTTGGAAACATATCCCACAGCCTGCAACTTTCCAACTTGCCAATATGCCAAGATCAGAATGCTGAAATCGAGAAGTAACTTTTGAGGGCTCAGATGCAGGTGCATGACTATATGCAGGGATAAAATCATTAACATCTACCAAATAGATGATTCCATGTTCATCAGCAACAGCTAACACCAAAGAAAAAGTAGCAACAATTAACTTCTTGAAAGTTCTAGTCCTTTCACATATAAGACCACCTACCTCTGAAAGCTTTCGATGCATAGGCTGTGAGTAAATTTTTGCATTAAACCCACAGCTCTCAAGAATATCAAAGCAAGCAATTGGGTCACCGGTCTTAGCACACCAAATGCAGACTAATCCTGAAGTCGTAAGACAAACAAGAAAGCTTTCTAAGAACTTGAAGTCTGCCCATTTAGAGTTTGAACCAGAACAACTATATGGCTTTTGAAGATCTATCGAACAAAGCCATTCCATTCCACATAGACAAAGCCTAACGATCACAACAAAACTTTTTTCTCCAATTTTTATTTCATCTCCTCTGCTTTCTAATGATGCATTCTCTGCAGAAGTAAAAACGAGACCGAAGAAGTGGTATGTGTAACTTGAAAACACTCTTAAGCAAATGTATGGCTTGCCTTTAGCTCCAAAGGTAGGATTAGCTAGATTATCTTGTAAAGAATCAGATAATAGTTCATTACCCATAACAATGGCTGAAACATCAGTATCCTGCTTTTTCTCATCACATGAAGAAACATTAGGACAAGATTCCAAGAATCTAAGACTAATAGAAGTAATGTCAAATGATACTACTGATGCAGAATGAGGATAGGACGACTTTGCCGGGAACCTAGCCAAGTACTTATCACCAGACAAAAAGACATCCATTTCTGTAAGGAAAGTTCGGAGCCACCGTTTTGATTCCAGACCACTGTTAGAGCACTGAAAATCTCCAAAGTAATTTTCACATCCATGGACTTCTGAAATTGGATCTTTTGCCTGTATATTATGCAAGGGACCCCACTCCACCCAACTGCCATGAAAAGGTTGACTTTCCTGTATCAATTTAGTCACATGATATTCCTTGTTGGAACAACGGAATGCATGAACAAATAAGCGATTATTAGTGCATACTAGGAGAAGTTCCTGAAAATCAGACTGCCCATAATGACTGTATGTATCCCCACAATGGCCCCATGCAAATGATTTCACATTAGAGATTGCAGCACAAGAATCAAAAGATAAAGAGCTAACTCCACATGGACTTTCCATATTTTCTGCAGAAGGTTGTGAAAAATCTACACTATGTTTTGCTTGAAATGTACACTTATCTGGATGATTAGTCCAGTCTGTCTCATCCTTCAAATAACAGAAAGACTCCTTTCCTGACAGGAGAGAATAATATTCAAATTATTGATTGAACTCAACAAAACTTGACACAAAAGACAAAAAAAACAGGCAGAAAACTCAATGAACAAGTACCAAAAGTCACTGGAAGTAACAATGCTTCAGATCCATATGATAATAATAGCAATAGCTTCCTTGCAGGTGAGAGAGAAACTTCATAAAATTCCGATGGTTTATAATGTGATGGCAAAAGGTCCAATTTGGTCAACTTCAATACAACCGGACCATCTCCACCTTCAGCTTGGGTAGACATTGGACTCACTAATATACCTAAAACAAAAGATATATATTTATTTCCAGACAAAAGAAATGTCAGTAAGTACATTGTCATATTAAGATAGGAAGATTTCATATTTATTCTATCAAGCACTTGATAGACAAGTTACCAAGAACTTTAGGAAAGACATTTTCAAGATGATGATTCAACTAGTATTGATAACCATGATAAGCAAAGAAACTTAATCCGACTATTTTTTTGGTAAATATTTTGGGAATCATTCTTGCAATTTTACTCCAGTTAAAGGTGCATTTGGTGCTAAATCAAGTTTAGCTATACTCAATGACAAGAAAACAAAAAGTTTAGCTAGAATTAAAAATTCTTCGGACAAACAATAACACAAAAAATACAATAATATTTGACAAATGCCATTATGTCTGAATCATAAAACAAATTTATACATACTTATGTTCATACATATACATGTAAATACATATTCAATGTGGTGCATATAATATATATGTACTATCCATCTATACATATATATATAATGAATATAAATATTGTTAATGTAAGAAGTCAAGAGAGTTTTCCTAGTACGCAGCATGCTACTTGAGACCTATAGGCAAGATAAGGAGGGAAGGAGAAGACCGGAAAGTATGGATGGAGAGAAAAAGAAAGAGAGTTGTAAGTAAAGCACATAGATATTTAGGAGATTCAAAAATTTCCTCCTACGCCCACTATCTCGAGCCGAGCTAGCCCAAAGTTCACTATATCTAAATAAGCCCATCAAGGGTAGTTATAGAGTTATCAAGGAGAACACAAAGAGAGAGGGAGATAAGGAGAAATCTGGATCAGCCGAACGGGAGAAAAGAAGCCTCTATAGTAGCTCTTAAGTCCTAGTCTTTATAGTTGTAGTACGGTCATTGAGAAAGAGACCCTCCAGCTGAGCTTGACCGCAAAATGTGAGTTGTCCCCTGGGATGATCTAGATCATGCCACATGGAGCCTCAATAAAGACATCGGAGGAGTGGCCGGCAAGACAACCATTCATGCTTGGAATGGAGCCAATGACTAGTGGTAGAGTGGAGCAGGGTATGTTGTTGTCCTACGCTGGATGTGTGAGACATTTTCAGAAAGGTGAAACTGACGTAACGTCGTTGGGTGACCATAATAGGAGCAAAGCAATCAAAGCAACGCTGCATAGTGGCTAGGACAAAAGTAGTAATCGTGGACTGTTGTAGTGTCCTCGAAATGATGCACTAGAAGCCCACTAAAGTGGAGGGAACCACTTGCGGGATATCGCCCAAGGCTACAGAGCTAGGTGAAAGGAGAGAGGCGCCGAGTGTGTGGCACAAAGGATGGACTATCAATGGTTAGCACCGTAGAAGATGATCGGTAAATCAGGTTAGACTGGCTTGGTTCTGGGGTCCTGGGTCGCCTACGTGATCGCCACGTGAATAGCTGCAATGTTGTTGAGAATTCCCATACAAACAAATATAAATAATAGATGCATGTATGTATGTACTTGTGTATGTATATATAAATATATATATATATATATATATATATATTACGATATAAGAAGAGAAAGAAATAAGATACATATATGAATATATGGTGCATACATACATACATATTATATAGGTAGGTACTCAAACTACAACTAACATGTAAGTTGAACATCTTACATGGAAGAACTTGCCCTTGAAATATTTTTCTTAGACCATTTTTTAGCTTGTTGTACCATCATCATTTGCTTTGGGTTATTGAGTCTGACATTGCTAACATTTTCATGAATATCCCCAAATGCACAATGCACAGACATACAAGCACAGCTTCCTTTGGGGTAGGTCAAAATTAACGAAGTTAATTATTTTCTGTTGCCATCTCTGTTCAGCATAAAAGCGGTGCTTGTTGTCGCAAATGTAGTCTATTGATTGATTGGTGGTCCAACTATTCTACGTTAATTCGAGGAACAATAGCCAACACTTTGAGACCTAGCTGAACTGATGAAGTACCAAGGTTTCAAGAAAAGTTATTAGCCCAGTGCCAGACTCCCAAAGTTTGCCTAATATGTACCAGAACAAAAAAATGTACAAAAACATGCCGAAATCAAATTAAAGGAAAAATGAGAGTAAAACCATTAACACAAAATCCGTGCTCCAATCAATATTACAGGAATATGATAAACATGGTACTGTGTAAATACCAGTATTATGATTTTTCTTATACTTGGTTTTCTGTCATGTGTGGATCTAGAAACTATCCAACCATCATCTCCATGAAAATGAGAGTAGATGATTCAGGAAAAATAGAAGTATTCATAATTTGGAGATCAGTGATCATAATGGCAGCTAATCACAAAATGCAACAAGAATACATTACGAAGATAAATACATAAAAACCAATGCAAAGAGAACAATTTAAAATCTAAACCAAAAACGTGATTGAGGTAAATAGAAATCTACCTACTCAGGTTAGGACAGGAACATTTCAATAAAACAGAGATATGGTATGCACTACAGATGGGAATCTCACACATATCACCAACAGCAATTCCCTCAGTAATAATAATTGTGATATCTCTCCAATGAGTAATCAGGCAAACCGAGAATGAATCTATGGAAATCGAATTTCAAAACAAATTTCTATGGAAATCAAGAAATAATAGATGAAGTTTCGAGTCTACCGGAGCCAGCGGATAAAGGTGAGTCTAATCAGGGAAGTCGATCCTGCACATGGTGGTTTTGAAGGCGTCGGGTAGTCGGGTAGCAGATGACACGGCGGCCACTCCGATCAGGTAAAGGCGAGGAATGAGAAGCAGGAGGCGGGGATGATGCTGTGGTCGACGCAGTACTATCAGCGCGATGGAAATAGGGATGATACGGACCGCGGCGCAGGACTGTGCAGGGCTGGTGCTGGAGTGGAGCAGAACCGCGGGTCTGGTGAGGGGCGCAGTGCCGACGGGTGCAGGCTGAGGGGCGGGCGCTACCGACGGTGATGCATGGAACGAGTGAACGCGGACTGGCAAACGGCGGTCCAGCGTGAAGCAGATGCAAAGGGTGGGTGCTGCACAGCGGCTGTTCCGCCGGATGGGAAGCGGAGGCTGGTAGCGGACGAATCTGCGTGGAACAGATGTGGGAGGCGAGATGCAGCGCTGCGTTCTAGCGTGAAGAAGGCGCGGAAGGTGACGGCGGGCTAGGGCTCGAGGTCTCCGGCAGGCGGCAGACCGGCAGGCAAGCACCGGTTCTTCGTCAAAACAGTGATCGCGGATTCGCGGGTGGGGGCAAATAATAACAAAAAGATCAAAGTTAGAAAATAGGGAATCAAGTGTACAGCGCTTGTTATTACAGATTTTACGTGTAATTATTTTAAATCATAAATTTTGATTTATATATTTTAATTATTTTTATAAATATTTTCCATTAAAAAAATATTTTATTTATATACCATTTATTCTTTAACAAAAGATATTCTAACTCCTGCCATAAAGTAGATTAATGTTAAATAGAATAATTTACTTTAATTTTATCAATTTTTAGATCATTATTAATTAAAATTAATAATTAAATAATATTATTAATTTGAATGTACTAATTAAGATCTCATATAAAAACAATAACTAAATATAAATTTTTTATTATAATTAAAATAATTATTAAATTTAAATAAAATAATATGACAATAGCAAATAAAATGTATAAAACGTAACTGATAATTAATGTTTTTTATGTATTTTATAATTTTTTAAAATTAAATATAAAACTTATAATATTTAAATGAATTATGCATAAATAAATTTCTTAATTAAATACACATTATGCATTTTGTTATCAGTTGAGAATCACTGGTCACCTCACATTTTATCATGTAGCGCATATTAAGAATTTAGATTCATTGCATTATTTAGCCAACATTTCACTATATGTTTCATTTTTTTATAGCAAATATATTTCAAATTTTATTCGATACACATGATTAAAAAATATAATTAAAAAAATCAAGATCTTTATATTGCCTCAGTTACATCAAAATTCTAAAATATTGGATCAAAGAAAATTGCAGTGCACCAAATCTTAATATCCTAAAAAAGAATACAAACCATGAAATAATAAATGCATCCTAAAAGTTTGATTCATTCTCAAAATAAAATAATTATAATAGGATCACAGTCATTATGTTAGATAGACATACCACGTGATCAAATACCGATCATCATCATAGACTAACCTGGAATAAATTCACGGTCTGATTTTCCATCACTCGAAAGTTAACATTTTTTTTACAGAACACTCATAAGTTATCAGAAATTACAATGATTATCTTATTCTTTTCTATATAATTTGCTAGAACTTCTGCTTAAATTTCACAATTATCGTGTAGCACGAGAATATAGTTATCTTTATAAAATATCACTGCAAATAAGTAGAGTATCATTGTTGTTAAAATGTGATTTGAATAATAAAATTAAATAATTTTAATTATAAGAATTATTTGTTAAACTGTTGAGATTTTTATGAAAATCAAATACAGGATTTGTTATAAGCTATCATTATAAATACGGGATGATTAGAGAAATTAAAAAAATTAGAGAGAGAGAAATAGAGAAGAAGTGGGATTATCAGGATTTCTGGTGGAAGGCTACAAGTTCTCAAGCTTCTTCTTGGGAAACGTGAATAGGTGATTCACTTGGGTATTTTCTACAGTGATTTCTCTAGGATCTTTTTTGTAGGCTATGAAGGTGATTTCGTAGAAATCTGAAGGTAATTATCTGAGGCTCAAGGAGCGATTAAATTGTCTAATCTGAAAAAAGAAAAGATTCAATTTCTGTATCCCGTCTGAGATCGAGAACCAGGAGATTGGTGTAAGGTTCTCTTTCTATTCGATTTTTTACATAATAAAATCTCTCTCTGCTTTCTCCGTAGATGTAGGAGGAATAACTCCGAACCACGTAAATCTGATGTTCTTGTGGTTACTTCGCTCTTTTATTATCATTATTTCTCATACTTATCTGGTACGATTTATTTGACTAACTACATGTCCGGCGATCCGAATTTTCCGCTGCGTACTATTATCACAACACATTGTTGCTATAATCTGCAATTTGAATTTTCAAAGAAAAAACACATTCTAATTATGATCAATTGAGAAAACATACTCGATCAAATTTTAAAGTCCTCAAAATTAATCTTACTTCTTAACTTATAACTGGTGCTTCAAGACATGTGTACTCATTAAAGAACACATCCAATTAACTTAACAATTTAGCAACGAATTTATTTCTTTTAAAATAATAGCTACTTTAAATATGGATTTGAAACTCAACGTGAGGACGTGAGGATAGTGTACACTGTTCATCCACCATCTCTCTTTATATATTTATGGCATCTTGATGAGCTTATTTGATATTATTATGTATATTACTATTACGGTATTTGAAGATTTATATAATAATATTAAGGAAGATTTACATACAATATATAAAAATTTAATTATAACAAAAAAGAAAATTGTGTGAACCGACCAGTCAATTGACCGAGTAGTTCTAATTATCGTCATTTTTCAGTAGTTATTTTAGCATACCGATTGTTGAAGTTGCTAAATAGTTCAGTTTTTCTTCATACCTTTTCACAGCTGTTAGATTTGATGATCAACAAATTTCAAAATCTACTGCACATTTGACTACTTCTAATTTCTGACTTTTGAGCTAATATCTTTAGCTTGATATATAGCTGAAACATACATTAAATTGAACTAATTAAAATTGAGGATTAGTTATTAATGATATTTTAGATATTTTAATTAAGGTTAATTATTAAAAAAAATTACTCAATTTACCTTCCTTTTGGAAACCTACAAGCCACAAAAATTTATATATTAAACAATATTATCAATTAATCTTATTATCTATTTATAACCAACAAGAAATTGCATATATTCTAATTATGAAAGTGATTCTAATTGTGATTGCTATTATTGAATAGGATTCCTTTTGAATAAAACAAATTAGTTATTATGCATATTTTTTTTGTTCTTTTTGATAGAATACTATGCATGATTTTATTTTATTTTTTGGATTGAAACTACACATGATTTCTTTGAAAAATACCCAGGTCACACAGTTCCTTAAAAGTAAAGTGAACAATACTTCTATATTTGAAATTCGAGATATTACAATGTCTAACTTCTCTGTTCACTAATTAAAATATATTCATGAATAACAGAAATTTGATCGAGAAAGTCTTGCCAACATTCATTCATGCATTTGATGATATGAATATATAGAACATTTAAGATCGAGTAGTGGACCACTTTATTCAACTATATATTAATTAAATGATGATTAGGGATATTCAGCTAAAGATACTACAATAGATTTATGAACAAAATGACAGGCTTCAGAAGGGTTTAGTGCAAAAAATTCACCCTTCAAGCTGACATCTAGAATAAATTTCTCTAAAAGAAGCAATTTATTTACGTGAAAGTTCATTAAAGGATCTGTTGAAGCTCAAGATTTTGTCTGGAATGGCTTATATGCTGCAAGTGATACCACCACTCCCTGGATGGATCCAATGGCTGCTGCTACTGACACACACAAGCAAACTATGCTCAGCATTTGCAGCACCACAGCCTTGTAGCTAGACCTGGTTATTTTTCTTATTGATAGATACATCTCGATTGGAAAATATACTGTCAATGGCCAAAAGGCTAGTGCTCCTAGCAACCCCAATATGTCGTTGAAGAAGGGCAAAGCAATCGCCAAAAGCATGCTTATCGTAACAAATGAAGTTCTCCATATTAGCCTAAAAGTGTTGATCTTGACAGAAGAAGTACTGCTCAAACGGATAAGTGTTATCTCATTCGTTACCATCAAACTATTTGGATGCAGTTTCTTTGCAATGCCTTCTACAATGGCGAATACAGGTTGGCAGAAAACCTGTTCATCATCAGCAAAATTAATATGTTGAGTTATACACTAAGAAAAACATGCTTATGGATCAGTAGATTGTTGAAATTTTCAGTAACTACTTCTTAGCTATGTAAGGACACTTTTGATAATCTACATAAAGAAATATGTAACGGTACATTCTACATATTTTTTAAAAGATTTATGTACATAAATTGAAATTAAGTATCATTATGTAGTTAAGATGCAGCTAAAAATTTTCTTTGCATAGCTCATGCCCTTAAATATGCCAACACTAAAGAAACTAGAAAAACTCGGCATATGCCACTCCATACTATGAATATATAATTATGAATTACACATTCTCCGTGAAGCTTCAGAGGTTATACGAGTCAAAAGACATGTTTATCGATCATTGCTTATAAGGAGGAAAATATGAAAATTATTGATTAAAATGAAGAAATATTGAATTGAATAGTACCTGATATGCACCAAGCAGATGAACTACTATGCAAATGTTGGCAATATCTATTAAGTAGAAGGGCTCATAGAACCCAAACCCAGTGAGCATGTTGCCCGGAGCCTCGTTGCCAAAGGCTGCATAACCCAAGCAGCCGCAAAGCATGTAGAACAATGTGGTGGTAGACACACCGATGAGGCTGGCCTTCTTCATCACTTTGTTCTCTGGAGGTTCAGATCTCAACGTATCCTAAAAAAATTATCATACAAGTTTAAGAAATTATTCACCACGCATTACATGCATATTTTCATTAAGGGCATACTTGCTTTGATATTTAGATATTATTTTATTCTACAATAATTGAGAATTAATTCAATCTCATAATTAATTTTGTGTGATATGTAGATATAATTTAGAGTAGTGTAAATTTTTATAATATTTTTTAAATATGTCATTAAATTACATAATCAATTTATCAAAATTATAGTTTTACTTTTCAATTTCAATCAAAACTGTTCTGAAACTCTCATATTTTTAGATAAAATTTCTTAAAACTTAGATTTTTGATTTAAAGATAAAAAACATAGCATATGATATGTCAAAACTATTAAAATTAATTGAAACTATTGAAACTACTACTTTCAATTCGCGAGTGAATTACATAAACTAAAATTGAATTTTAAAACCTCAATCCCGCAACATAACATCGATCACGATGACATCGAACTCATAATTAAGATTCAATCTGTCACATAAATACCTGGATTTCAATCAGAACCATAGAATAAGAGTAAGCAAATGCAATATTTCCTAGAGCCTGGCATATTCTCCATGCCTTTTCTGCCCTCGTCACATCGACGCCGACAATCGTCCCGAAGAGAGATGTGCTACCACCCTTTCCTGCTCACAAGACGCAGAATGATTCATGGGAAAATTATTTTAAAGTTCTTGGCATGAAAGAAATTGCAACATTTAGATCTCAAACATGCAATGAGATCAATGTGAGAGGGTTTTTTCTATGGCATAAATAAACTTTTATGCAAAATTGCATCATATTGACAAGACCTTATAAGTCTCGTAGTGCACGCTCTTACCAAACTGTAAGTTATCCCTAAAGCACAAAATTATACGTCATATGATGTTTTTCAAATTTGTAAGTAACGTGCACCACACGTCTTATAAGTCACCTGATGATTTACATTAGCTTTTATCCGATCGTCACCATTGCTGACTAGATGCCCAGTCATTATTATATTGGCAAATCATAACATTTTATAATTTAGCTTGATTGAGCAATTTGTTGTTAGAAATCATGATATTTTAAAAATTTCCCTGAATTATATTTATATAAAAACTAGGGCAAATTGCATTTGTGTCCCTAAGATTAAAAAGGTATTGCAAATTGATTCCAACATTTTAAAAATTTTGATTTGGGTCTTAGAGGTTGTAAAAGCTCTATTGTTTTGTCTCAATTAAGTCATATTTGCAAATTTTTTTACGAATATACTATAAAATTATTCTGATTTGTTAACTTTAGTATTGATTTTTAATTTTTAATATAGAGTAGCAATGGATGAAAGAAATTAAAAGATTTTCTATTAAATTTTTAAAGAAATGTGAAAATAGAGAGGTATAATAGTCTCTTAAAATATGTAACTGGTTTATACTAGTTAAAAATTGATTAAATTTCTTATTTTTTATCAAAAAAATAGTAAAAATAGTAAGTTTATGAAAAAGAGATCAAAATTGTAGCACTTTTGTAATTCCAGGGGACTGAATTGAAGTTTTTAAAAGGTTGAGACTAATTTACAATGCTCATACAATCTCAGAAGCCTATATGCAATTTACCCTAACAACTATTTGAAAGAAAGGGAAGGAAGCACACCTGAGGCAACCTGCGCAATTCCCAAGCCAATGCCGATAAGAGAGTAGGAGAAGGACATAACTGCAGCAAGCGCAGAGAGCCACGAGATGTTGTGAAAGTTCGGCAACTGTGAGATCACCATCTCAGCAACACCAAACATGATCATGTAATTACTGTGAGAGACGCTGCAGTCTGCTTCATGTCCCTTTTGGTGATAGCAGTGAGACTTAATCACAGCCCTACAACCACCATATATTCCTTTAATTAGTTCTACGAGAAATATTAATCAGATTTTTTACTAATGTTCATTATCAATACATACATGTTGGATAAGTTAAGAGGTCATATAATGATACAAAACTGTAAATAAATCATAACGATTGATTAATTAATTACAGGTAGTGGCAATTGCAATAATATATTGTGATCCAAATATAGAGGTATTGTCTGCTTTGATATTAAGGAGCAACATAAATTTACTACTTCTCAGGAGGTCACTTATCTCAGTATTACACTAGCCCAAGAATGCATAATTATTGAGTTTTCCGTCATAAGTTTCACAGTTTTACCTCAAAATGCGTCTCAAATATTTGAGATCATATTATTTACTTATAAAACTTAAGAACTCTACTCCATTTTTGATGCAGTATAATTCATCATGTGCAACCGCTATTTATCAGTCTAAAAGCCTACCATGAGCTACACTTTTTACTCTAGGATTTTCTTCTCTTGAAACATCACCAACGATCACTCTCCACTTTTTTTAGCCATGCATGGACATCACAAGCCTACCAGCTTTTGCCCAATTTTTCTAACTTGAACCACATTGTATAGTGGGTGGTCCGCTCTGGATACTATATTGTAATATTATTGATCCAAATATAAAAGTATTATCCACTTTAGCTTTAAGGAACTGTGTGATTTGAGTATTTTTAGGAGGTTACTGATAGCAGTACTACTCTAACCTAAGCAAGCTTAATTGCAGAGTTTCACATTGTTAGCTTCACAATTTTCCCTCGAAAGGCACCTCAAATATTGAAAATCATGTTATTTACTTATATAGCTTAAACATTCTTTTCTTTTTTCGATGTAGGACAATTTATTTTTGTTCCCCTCTCCTCATTCATTATTCGGCCTAAATTTAAAACCAGGCAGAAACTGCACGTTACTTCAATAACTTCCTTCTCTTAGGACATTATTTAGCAATTACCCCTTGCCCTTTTTGATCACGAGTATCACAGCGACTATAGGAAGCCTCTCTTAGATGGAGCTTGCCTTTGAGAGTAGTGATTCTATAGAAAATATGCAGCTTATTCAACAAACAATATTGCTGAAACTAGGGCTAGCTAGTAGCTAGCTAGTAGTGAGAGGAAGAACAAATCTAGGAGCATGCAACAAGGGCCAGACTTACCTGCACCTAACAAGATTGTATGGTCCGATATTTTAGGATAGAACAGTCTAGTTCCTCGTATCGGATGATCCGACATATTTTGCTTAGAGCTGAACTTGAGCTCAATCCTGAGCAATACCAAGATGCAATTGAAACCGCAAATATATGTATGATAGACCTAGTGCTAAAGCAAACATGTATAATATATGCTTCGTTTCAATTTTGTAATTATATAACGAAATGTTAATTGTAGAATGCTAATCTAAAGACGGATTAAAATAATTAATATAATTAGTGGGCCAAAATAATGCTATTTGTGGCGAGCTTACGCTGCGCTGATGCCGGCAGTAATGGTGTAGCCGACGGTAGTGCCGCAGAGATTTATGTACTGGCACAGGCCGCACATCCATATCTGCTTCTTGCCTGAGATTTGGAACACATGTTTAATATGTCGGAAATAAGATAGAGTTAAGAGGACATTAATTGATCACGTGGAGGTATAATGTATGCGTAAACGTATACGTATACATACCGAGATGGGATTTGACGACGCTCATGTAGTTGTAGTTCCGGCCGCCGTGGACCTGGTCGGAGGTGCGGTAGCAGTCGGCGAGGAAGGCGGAGGTGGAGTAGGTGATGAGGGAGAAGGCGATGAGGACGACGGGCCCGACGAGCCAGCCCAGCTGCGCCATGGCCCACGCCAGCGACAGCACGCCGGAGCCGATCACCGCCGTCACGATGTGCGCGCTCGCCGTCCAAACGGTTCCTTAACATTCAGGGATTGAGTACTCATTAATTCACCAGATTATTGCTGTTTAATTTTCATTAAAAAGCTTAATTTATAGTTAATTAAATTTTTCAAGAAAAATAATTTACAACTTTTCCTCATTTTTTTAAAAAAAATAATTACATATATATACACGTCATATGTACGCTAAAATTTTTAACAATAATCTCACATACTTTTTATGTGTAAAATAAAATATTTAAAAAATTTGAATGTGGCGCATTACATATATCATTCAAAAATTATGTATGAAAAAAAATTAAATATATATATATATATTACACACACTAGAACGGAGAGTCGTGTGCACAAATCTTCCTAGAAAAGAATTAAGTTATGTATAAAATTAATCGACTGTGCAATAGTAAGAAAAATATAATTTAATTAATTAAGTACCCATTTGATTATAATTTATGGTAAAAATATTTAATGAAAATATCTCAGGTTTAATTATTATTTTATATATGCTTCGGATCAAAACTCGATGCAAAAAAGTTTTAGTCTAAAACTCACCAATATTTTAGAAAGGGCAAATTTCACCCAGGTCCCTGAGTTTAAGGGTAATTATCACACAGGTTCACGTTTTTTAAAATATATCATCGGGGTCCCTAAGTTTTCAAAAATTACCATCTGGGTCCTTTTTTTATATTGTTATTATTAAAAAATATACAAAATTACCATTATACCCTTACCCTCCCTCTCTCCACAGATCCGGCAGCCGCGCCGCCTCCGGCTGCCTCTGCCGAACAATCCTGCCGGCGGCC
>JAEMOT010003763.1:212411-257780 GCA_019297695.1 Apostasia ramifera | reverse complement strand
GCTGCTGCGCGCTCAGCGGTCGCGCGACGCAGCGACCTCGCGCGGCCAGGAGGCCTCGGGCGCGGCCGCAGGTTGAGACTCAGCGGCCTCGGGCCTTTTAGAAATCATAAGGGTAATTTTGTATATTTTTTAATAATAAAAAAAATAAAAAAAAGATCCCAGATGATAATTTTTGAAATCCTAGGGACCCCGATGATAAATTTTAAAAACATAGACTTGTGTTATAATAACCTTTAAACTCAAGAACCTGAGTAAAATTTGCCCTTTTAGAAATCATAGGGAATAATTAGTTGGTTGCTGCAGACCAGTCAAATTTTATTTTTAAATTAAAAAATTTATTTTTTTTCTTTTATTATTTCAAGTCATTTACATTGTTAATTATGGCATACATACATACATACATATATATATATGTATATAAATATAAATATATATATATATATATATATTACCATTATAATTTTTTATATTTTTATAAGTAAGGCTAAGAAAAAATTATTATGAAAAAATAGTTAGAATGAGTGTAAGAATAAGAGAAAACTAAAATTAAGTGAATCATCGTAACTAATAATAATTATACATTTACCCTCATGAGATTGACACAATTTTAAATTTACCTCAGGGTGAATTAATCAGAGCGAAGATGAACGCATCAAAAATATATATTGATCTTTTTGTGATTTGTGGTGAACTCTTTTGATCATCACGATGCCTCGATGACTTTTTGCTTTCATTCTTTTGAATCCAAGCGAAATAGATAAAGAGAGAGAAGGAGCGAGAAGGAGGCATACCAGTTCTTAGAGGTCTGCCGTCGTCATCAAGCTCCATGGCTCCTTTTGCATGCAAGCCATCCTCCATCATCCCTATCACAGCAGTAGCACTCACTTGAGTCATTTTATTCCTCTCTTTATCACTCTACAGTTCTACGATCCACGTGCGTAATTAATCTCTCTCTCTCTCTCTCTCTTCATTCCTTTCTCCCTCCTGATCTGCGGGAGAAGCGAAGCAGGGACAGATCCGAGCCGTCCGATTGGATTAAATATAAATAATTTCAACATGTTTAAAAGATAAAATTGAAAAAAAACGTGGTGATATTTTATTGCATTTTGAATGAGTCATTGGTCTTTTTTTTTTTTTTTTGTTGGATTGTAGGCTCATTGTTCTTTTGAACTGAGAAATGAGATTATATTTGTCCTGAGAATAATTCGGGTGAGGCAAACATAATAAATTTTCAGATAAAATTTTAGTCAGATATGTTTAATATCAAGAACATATGATTAATTTATGAATTAAATATCTAAAACATGACACTAAAATAAAGTATAGTTTTTACGATAATTTTATTAAAGCAGTTGGATAGTTCATCCACATGGTGGAACAAAAGAGCAGCCAGCATCTTGTTTTATGTTTGTGGATTGATATTTTATTAATTATTGTGTTTAAAAATATAAAAGAGATTTACATATATGACTCATAAAATTATTATATTTATTTATTAAATATCTAAAATATAAATATTATTTTAGAAATATCTTAAATATAATAAAATTATCAGTTTCACATTATAATTTTCATTCATCATCTGCTATTTAATCTAATTATGATCTTTTACATACATATTTTAAAGCTAAGTAATAGATGATAAATATTACTTAATTAAAAAATATTTGTGATATCACTGATTAAAATTATATATCAAATTACTGAAATAATAATACTAATATTTTATATTATCAAATAATATTCAATATCACTTATCTATTTCTAAAATATTTATATAAACAAATCAAAATTGGCGACTAATCTAATTATGATTGGTAATTAATTTAACTATAATTAGATCGAGTGAAACAGTAAGTAAGGAATAAAGAATATTGATCACAATATAAAGCTAGGAATATTAATGTATTTAAA
The DNA here is from genome assembly GCA_019297695.1 of Apostasia ramifera. Classification (NCBI taxonomy): domain Eukaryota; kingdom Viridiplantae; phylum Streptophyta; class Magnoliopsida; order Asparagales; family Orchidaceae; genus Apostasia; species Apostasia ramifera. Next base: position 255,866 of record JAEMOT010003763.1, on the reverse strand, counting down.
ATATCTCTAAATTAATATTAATATTTTGCATATCTAATAAGTAAATATAATAATTTTATGTATCATATGTATAAATTTTCTAAATATAAATTACATGTATATTATTAAACTCTAACTATTTTAGATATTTAATACTTAAATTTTTAATATTATATATTAAAAAAAGTTAAATTTATATATTTATATATGCAGAGTTTAAGTGGTGCTATACATTTTTCATTTATTAATAACTTACTAAATCAATTATGATTTTAAATTTTAAATTACTAAATTATTTAATGAACTAATACTTAATTGACTTAATAATTCAATAAATTAAAATTTTACAACATATTTAATTTATTTATTAATATTTAGTTTATTTATTAATCAGTTAATGAGAATACATAATATTTTTCGTATGCATTTTGATTCTTTCTTATTCAAGCGCAATCTTAGGCTATATGATCCTACAAAACTATCATTTTATATAAAATTATCATTCTAAAAAAAAAGTAGAATGATAATTTTTTTATTTATAAATAAAATATAAAATAAAAAAAAATACTAAAATACTCGTGAATATAACTCAATAAAATTACATATTATCTATTATTATCAACTTTAATTTTACAAAAATAATTACATGAATATAATTTATATAAATATATATATATACACATAATAACATATAAAAATATGTATATATTTATGCATATATGTAAATACAAATGTATGTGTAAATAATGATAATTTTAAAATAATATTATTAATTCAGAAATAACTACAAAATAATTATTTTTTTTGGTGAGAGGAATGACTATTTCATAAAATATGAAATAATTTTTTTTATAAAATAACTATTCCACTGAAAGAAACATAAAAATAATTGTTTTATAAGGAATAAAGGCAGAATGATCCAAATAAATAAACTTCGAGATTTGTTTGTTTGTAAGATTAAATTTAACAAAATTAAAATTAAATTTGAATAGAGATATTTTTTAATTAAAAGTTGTGAATGTGTGAAATAAAATTAATTATTATGTTGAGATATGTGAGGAATATGATATAAAATTAATTATTATATTAGGATATACGAGGAATGCAATATAAGTTAATTATTATTTTAGTAATGTGTGTAGTATGTGAAATAAAATTAAGTTTTAATAATTTTATGTGTAATATGATATGTCAGGTTAATTTTTAACTTTAAAACAAACAAGGCTGATTGTTAGAAATAAACAGTAGACTGAAACTTTTAGGCCTTATTTGTTTAGTAGTTAAAAATTAATCTAGTTTAATTTTAAATTGGCATATCACATCACACATAAAATTTAATATTAAAAATTAATTTTATTTTATATTCTACACACATTATCAAAATAATAACTAACTTATATCACATTCCTCACATATACCAACATAATAATTAACTTTATATCACATCTCTCACATATCTCAATATAATAACTAACTTTATTTTATATCATTCATAATTTTTAATAAAAAAATATTTTTATCTAAGTTTAATTTTAATCTTGTTAAATTAAATTTTACAAACAAACAAACCTTAAGACATGCATTAGAATATATATAAACATGGATTTGAATGTATGTTTTAAACTTTCATAGTTGAAACATGCATTCTCACAAATTTTTTTTTGATACAAATAATTCTCACGACTTACACGTTTACCAAGTTGGCTTCCTTATAGTGATTTAAGGCACATATTCATATGGCTGCCAACCAATGTTTACTATTTCATAGAAATAAAAAAAAAAATGTTTACTATTTCATAGGCTTCGAAAAGCTCTGCATATACTACCAAGATGATGAAGAAGAAGAAATAGTAGTGGATAAAGAAAAAAGAAAAAATTCTAAACACAAATTCCTCGTGTTTTAAAAAATGAACCTTTAAATAACATGAATTTAAACTTGCACAAAAAACAACCCTATACAGCACCAACAACAACAATCAAGACATTATCCCACTAAATAAGATCTATTACATGAATTCTTTTATTTTACTGCAATTTATGAAATTATACTTTCTCATTTAACCCCAAGCATATAAGATCATTTCTTATAATTTCTTATTGTGTCTTGCTTGATCTCTATCTTCCTCTTTTTACATGAATAAGATTACATAACTTAAATTTTTTTACTAAAATTTTTATCAACCTATGATTTATATGTTTAAATCATCTAAGCTGGTTCTATCTAAACTTATCCTTAATTGAGCCAACTCCGACTTTCTCACAAATATAATCATCTCATCCTTTTATGTATACCTATCTATCTACCCTAACATCTTCATCTCTGTAACACTTATTTTATTTGTATATTTTTATTTTATAAGCTAGTATTTAGTACCATATAACATCACTAGTCTTACTAGTACCCTATAAAACTTGCCTTTAAACCTAACTGGAATATTTATATCACATAACACACCAAAATACACCCATATACAAAAATACAAAAAATATTGGAACAGTACCGGGTGCATATCATCATATAAATTGTAACAGAAGCTAACAAAAAAGCTTTAGAAACATACTGAGAGCACTAACATCGCAGAAAACATTACTACAAGCTACAACATAAGCAAACAATATGAAAAAACCATACAAAAGCTTTAGCAACATATTGAGCCATTGTCATGACACAACATGATCTACATAGACTTATTCTCTATGAAATTATTAAAAATTGTAATATGAACCGTCAGCAAAATTGTACTCACAGTACCCTGGCAAAGGACTTCCCTACTATTGCCAGCGTTTTGAGAGGCTCTTAGTTGGAGATAAGCTCGTAGTATTCTTCCTTATGCCCGCTGAAAATAAAATAAAAAAAATCGATAAAATATCAAAAACGAAAGTTTGAAAACCTCACCTTCTGATCATCAACAGCTTTGTCATGAGTACTTGCAGTTGGATTTATATATCCTTATTTATCAGTCCTTGACGTGTAGAGCTCTATATGTCGTTAATGCTCTTTAAAATATGTTAATTTTGGTTTAGGCTAATTTGTTTGTATGATAAGTTTACATCTGATAAAAGAAAACTTGGATCTATCCCTTTTCTTCAAAATGAATCATAATCATTTCATGCTCTTTGATTTTTATTTTGATTATTTATCATACACATGTTACAACATTTGCTTTTTTGCAACAAGTAGTTGGGGTAAAAGTTACAAGGATTACAAAAGCCTCATAAGTAAAATTGATCACTTGGATTTTTCTTCATGAAATATTTGAGGATGTCATAAGAAACATCTTTTTTGTCATAATTTGTCTGCATATTTTTATCAAAGAGATGTATGAATTAAATTAGGAGAATATATCAAGACAGAAGAGAACATACTTGAAGGTTTCAATGCATAATTCGAACTTAGAGGTTTCAAAGTACCTTTTGGGGATGGAGAAGTAAGAGATTTCAAAGTTCCTTTCAACTTTGAGCGGGATATTGTTCCCTGTGCAACCTTTTGTTGCACGGGTTTCTCGTTACGCAAAGTAACTCTAGACCTGCATTTATGGATCATGATTACATTTTGAATTTATTTATAACGTTTAGTTGTATACTTCAACAAAATTAATCACCTAATCCATGAATCCAATCATAACATGCAAAATTTTATTACACAATGAAGTATAGAAATTGAAATTTATTCTTTAATGAAACAATAGGAAAAATAAAAGGCAGAATTGGTTGAAATACAACCTTGATTCGGTATTCAGCAAAGTCCAGTGGTGCAATTGCAGATCAATTTGATTTATTTTCAATGGCATCGGAATGGAAATGGCAATGTGTTTCAAATCAAGAGAAAGAAAACTAATGATACTGGTGATGGAGAGCATGTGATTTGGCTTCAAAAGTATAAATGGAACAATAAAGAATAATTTAGATGGTCCAGCATCTGTTGAAAGGAATGGATAGCCATTTCAAATCCGCATGAAATCTTCTCACAGAAGATATAATAACAAGTTCCTTTAAACAAAAGAATAAAAATAAAAAAAACAAGTTCCTTAAAACAATTTTGATAACGAAGAATTAACAAGATATATCATAACGTGTTCTATAAACAAAGTTTACAAGGAAAAAGGGACTAAATTCACTTTTAAACTGTCACTAGTTTAAGATACTAAACGGAATTAATAATCAAGCAATAAATATTCAGATATATGAAACCTTAATCCTTGAGGAAATAGATGAAAACTAAGCTTGATGGACTAACCTGTAGAATTTAAATTATTCAGCAAAGTCGTAAGCTAAGAACATCAAATAGTAATATTGTTTCTAACCAAAAAATAATAAATTTATAATGTTGAAAGAAACTCACATCTTTTCTTCTGGATCTCTAGTTGAATCATTGGCATTAAATGTAAAATCATCAATTTCCAAGTGGCAACGATCATCTGTAACACCTAAGTAGTCATCTAAATCTACACCATTGCAGGGCAGATTTTTTGAAGCCTGAACATCGCCAAAACTGGAATTCCTTTTGAGTTTCAAACTTCCCCTTTTTTGCTTCTCATCGATGGAACTCTGCGAATGTATTTCTGAATCTCTATCACTGTATTCTGAGTTGCTCTCAGAATCTGGAGTAGCTTTTGTGTTAGATTTTACTGTCCTCTGTACTGAAGACTTTAGGCCTTGTTGGGAGGCCAAAGTTGAAGATGTTCCAGGAACTTTTCCACAGTTTACATTAGAAGGGGGCGTTCCAGTTTGTGCTAACATTTGCAGATGATGAATTTTCTCATCCTTTTTTGCAATTGTTTGTTTAAGTGATGCTACCTGAACAGTAAAAATAAGCACTTTGTCGATAAAGTATACAGGTGAAGAACGCAGCCTAGAATCACCGGCAAGGAAAACTCTTAAAGCCAATCCTAAAATAACAACCAGGATGCTGATGTTTTGTCCTTTACTTAGAATGAATGCATCAACAACAACAACCAACCAAGCCTTTTTTCCACTAGGTGAAATCATGTGACGTCCAGGTTTCACTCTCTAATCTTTTCATTTTCATTAGCGTTTAAATGGATGTGAAAGAAAAATATTTTACTAAATTGTTGTTTTAAGCATGTCGATTTTCTAAATTGCTTTCATGGATGATTGAAATCTGAATTTAAAGTTTGAAGTAGCATATGAAGCACGGACATGACACGGAGACATGGGACACGACACGATACAACCAAATATAATAATAAAATTAACAATTCATACTGAAAAAAATATATATAATATAATATAAATTTAAATTTTTAAGTATAAATAACTTGTAAGTAACACTGAAGTCTCATAAAATCAAAATGAGAACTTGAGAACAAACGTGGTCGGCATTAAAAAGATTTGAGATATAAATTTAAAGTTTACTTTGAATAAGAAAAAATACAATTGTACTTATTAGGAAAATCACATTGAGCACGACAATAAGAGAAATTAAGAGCTCTCGGTGTTGAAGATGAAAAAAAGGATCAAGGTGAAGCTAGAGTTCTAAACTTTTTGCGATTGGTTCATTCTCGTAAGGCTTAAGGGCAACAAAGGAAAGAAAAAAATTTAATGTAACTTGGTTAATTTAGAATTTTAACTTATATTATGTAAAATTTTAACAATAATAAGAAATATATTTTTATTAAATAAAATTTTAACGATAATAAAAAAATAAGATAGATATATCCGTAAATTTTATTAAAAATATATAATATTAATAAATAAATTTAATATTAATAGTAAATATATCCAATTTTATCTTATGTATCGTAGAAGTATCCTATATCTCAGAAATATCCTAGAAGTGTCTCAGAAGTATCCTAGAAGTGTCTTAGAAGTGTTATAAGGTGTCCCAAAATGTTCTCGCGTGTCCAAAAAGTGTCCTTTAATTTTTTTTAATATTATTTTATTAGGACACGCCACGTGGCGTATCCGATACGGTGTTCTTGCGTGTCCTTACGTGTCCCTGAGTGTCCGTGTCCGACAAGGACACGACGTGTTTCTTGAAGTGTCCATGCTTCATAGGAAGTAGCTCAAAATAACAAGAAATGAAAACTTGACTATGGTATGATTAGCATAATTAAGTTGACCTCCTCTAATCAAAGCTTAGACTTAATTAATGAGGGTTAGGGGAGGCTTAATTGGATAAGGGTTAAAATGGATAAGGATAAGGACTAATTAGAAATCAGCCATCTTCCGAAAACAACAAGGAGAAGAGGAGAAAAGCTAAAGAAAAGGTTCAGCTCAAAAGAAGAAAACATCCACCTTCTTTCACTTGGGCAGCAACTATGAGAAAGGATTGACAGGAAAATTGTTTGCTCCAAATGACAAATAAAAGGTAGGTATGAGGTCTAATTTGTATATTAGATTAAAAGCTAAAGATGGAATTGAATATTTTTACCCGTAAGCAAGTATTAGCATTATTGGTTGATGATGGCAAAACAAAAACCCTAGAATGGAATCTATACCTATTGAATTCCTTGCTTACATTGTTATTGTACGCCTAAATACCATATTACAGAAATTATGCAATTATTGATTAAAAAGTACAGCAAAAAGGCATGTTTTCCTTTCTTGCAATTGATGGTAATTAGAGCTATGTCAAACCATGGAATTGGTTCTTTGCTTTGATATTTGAATTTCACTTATTTATTGATCAAGCTGCACTTTTATTATGATGTTTACACCTGGATTCAACGTCGTATTTCAGTCATACACATGGCACCCAGAAGGACCCTTTCAAACCCTATTATCTGTTATCAATAACAATATTTGGCTAATCAGGCTTCTCTTTTGCAGGCCTCGAACCCTAATACCTTTGGTTCGACATCCCACGACATCGCCCACGATGTTTGAGCTTCAACACCCCCTGTAACATCGAACACGACGTCCGCTCTGCCCCAACTATCGTTGTCAGATCGCCACATCAGCATAGCTTTCACTGAATAAAGATTCCCACTGGTCACAAAAACCAAGGACTCGCGTGCCCCGGCCACTATTGACAGATTTTCTGAAAGCCAACAGTGGTGAGACCGCTGGTATGGACTCAGTAGATAAAATACTCAACATTCCAGCTTGGAGAATCCACAGAGCTCCACTGCAATCCGCTTATAAATACCTTTGGACGAAGCCTTACAGGAGGATATATATATATATACAACAAGAGAGACAACAACATATAACAAGTTAGAAAGGAGAGATCCCGCAAGGAGAAGAGATTCCCCCAAGAAATATCGGGGACGAAGCTTGTAATCTTTACTTTTTTTTTGTATTGGTTAATTAGTAGAATCTCCCCTCACTGACTTTCCGGTGGACGTAGGGGAATTCATCCCCGAACCACCTTAAATCTCTGTGTACTATTCTGGATGATTATTATACCTCTTAATAATTGAACCACTGGGGTAAATACGTTGCGTGCCACTAATTCTCAGGACTCCATCTCTCTCCGTCAACATCTTCTAGTGCTTTCATTAAGACCGAGAGGATGGTAAGCAAAACGCGCAGGACCAACTCCGTGGCTCAAAAAACCCAGGTCGCCAGTGAACCTTCCATTAGAGCTCTTGGAGAAGAAGGTTCAACTTCTGCCTCTAAGCACTGTGCTGGATCAACCTCCTCATCTAGAGGGACCAGAATGGCTTCAGCATGCCCATGAGCCCAATGCTGTCGCTGATTCAGTCCTCCCGCCAGCAGCGGCATTTCCTTCTCCCTTTTTGCCAGTCACGGTGGACCCAGTTGAGGTCCCTCCGCTGGTTGCGACGGCACCCAGTTCAGATCCCTCCGCCAAACGCGATAGTCCTAGTTCAGAATCGCCCTCCGACTACAGCGATACTCCCACTACTTTGGCAAGAGCAGAGAGGGAACCCCTCCTCTCAGGAACTCTTTCTGCTTTATCCTTTGGTTCCTCTCATCCTCCTAGGCAGGATCTTCCCCACTAGGAGGCGAAACGAAACCTTTCATCTCTTCTTCCGTGTCCACCTCTTTCTCAACCTGCTCTCCTCCCTCTAGCTTTCCCCTCATTACTAGCTAAAGGGAATCCATCTTTTCCTGACACTCAGGCTTCTTAATAAGGCCCCAATGCCTTTTTTGGGCCTCTCGACAATAATGCACTTTCGGCGATGCCATTTGTCAAGCGCTGGCTCCAGAAGACTTCAAGCCCCCTCGTCTTGAAGCCTATAAGGTACCACAGACCCTCGCGAGTACATCCAAGGATTTGAGGCAGCCATCCGCTACTGCCCACCAGACGAGGCGACAAAATGCCACCTCTTTGCTACAACCCTAAAAGGAGCCGCGTTTAGCTGGTTCATTAAGTTACCCTGAGGCTACATCGGCTCTTACGAACACTTGAAATGGGAGCTAATTGCTTGCTTCATTGGACGAACCTTCATGGTTGTCTCTGATATAGTGCTAGCTAACATCAAATAAGGGGAGAAGGAGTGCCTGTGAGACTACACCAACCGGTTCTTCACTGCCATTGCGGAGCGGAAGATGTCGACCTGGTTGCGAGTTACCCTGATTTGTACAAGTCTCTTCAGCTAGTGAAACCCAAGAGTTACCCTGAGCTGGTTGTGAGAGCTAGCCAGTTTGTGCTGGAAGATGCAAAAAGCAGCCCTCCCGATGTCTCCAAGCCCAGAACTGAAGGAAAAGGCAAGAGGAAATATCGAGACCTCGCAATATCGGGCCACCCATAGTTAAGCAAACAGGTATGAAAAATAAATCTCATTCATGAATTCCTCTTTGCAGATTGCAGTTAAGGCTGTCAATCTTGCTCGCAGATCGAGCATCGCTCGAAGATTAAATCGAATTTTGAATTAAATCGAGCTCGATTCGATCTAAATAAGCCGACTACGAGCCATTTTTTGGCTCGAAAATTTTATCAATCCAATCTTAAGTCAGTATAGGATCGAATCGAGATGGCTCGAAATCAGATCGATTAAAAAAATAAAAAATATTATATTATATATTTATATATGTAACTAAATTTAGTATGTAGTTTTTCAGTAGTCTACTGAAATGCTTCATTACACTTTCATTAGGTTTTTCTCTATAATCATTTAAATCATATTTATTGTAAATTATTTTTTTATTTTTATCTTTAAATAATAGATCAAAGCAAATAGCCATAATTTAAGCTGATTGAATGAATAAATATATTTATACATAATATTTCAATAAAAAATCGAAAATTAAAGTCGGATCGAGTTTGAATCGATAACAAATGAGCCAGACTCAGCTTGAATCGAGATCGGATTGAACTCTCCTCGTTTATTCTCTGGATTGAATCAAGATCAAATCGAAAATTTTCAATTCAATCTTGAGCCAAGGTACGATCGGCTCGAGATCGAATCGTTAACAGCCCTAATTTCAGTATTACATACATGAGTACCTAGGAAGGTGGAGTGCACTTGATGTTATCTAACAGATCAAACATTTGTTGGATAACTTCATAATTGAACTCCAACCCTTCTTCCTTATATAAGGGAAAAGCAGCCAGGCAAAGAATGAGATCTACTTCGGAGAGGTCACTAGTAGTGATTTTGCCCTCTCTGATTAAAGCAAAAGCCAGCCCTTCCCAGGCTCTCGTGATCCCATCTATCCTATTTTTCCTACATTCTAGGCTAAGCTTGTAGGCCTCTACCGCTTCTGCTGATTTGGTCGCAACGGTGGCATCCTGTTCTTCAAGAACTTTCTTCAGCCTATCTTCAAAAGCTAAGGCGCTAGCTCTTGAAAATCTTAGCCCAGATTTGTATTTGTCTAATCTGCCTGAAGCTTCATGATCTCCTCTTGCAGGGCGCTTCTTTGAGAAGATTCTGCTTCAAGCTAAGCCTTTATTTTCTTTATCTCTTCATCCCTTTGATGAAGAAGGTTAGCTTGTACAACAATCTTCTTTTCTGCCCTCATCGCCCTGCTTAGCATCAAAGGGAGGCGAGCAAGCACCTGCAGGGAAAAACAAGGCCTTCAGTATGATCATACACAAATAGCCAGAGGACATGAGGAGCAGTATCTTACATAAACTATTCTGTTCACGATGTTGGCGCAGAGGTCTAGAATGGAGATTTCCTTAACTTTCTTCTCCAACACTGTTGTGACCAAACCTCCCCCCAGACCCATCTCTGCCGATACAGTGAACCCTTGATCGGATATCTACTGGGAGAGCACTCTCAATTGTTTCTTATCCTTTTGTGGCTCCACAACGATCTTCACCCTCTCGTTGCCGTAGGCCCCCTTGAAATTAAGGCTGAAAGGGGACTCCACACTATGCTCCCAACCATAAGCCCCCCCTAAGGAAGGCCTTCTTCAGTTTCTCTACTTTTCTTAAAGGGGGGTTCTGGTGTTCTCCTATCTAGGAGGCCCCTCTTCTTCTTGGGCACCTCCTTTATTACCATGTCCAAAGGAGGACTTGCAACAATCTCCTCCTTCTTATCTCCCCCAAGGACGATTTCCCAGAAATCGCCTTGGGTTTAGTTGGTGTTGCAAGGCCCTTCTCTTTGCCTATTTCTTCAAACCTTTGAGCCAAGTGGATATCATCGTCATTGGTATCTTCCGGATAAGATACCACATCAACTAGGGCTCCCTCACACACAAGTTCAGGAACTTCTGTTTATTCTTTCTCCTCCACCACCTTAATTATTTCTTTACTTAGCTGAGTGGCTGGGGGCTGCCCTCTCCTAGCCCTCTTCATTATCACTATGCTTGGAGGGAGAGTTATTTCCTTAAAAATGTCATTCCAACGACTTGGCTAGCAGAGATATGTCACTTCTCACATAATTGTTGAAATCCTTCAGGGGCCAACTCTGCTTCTTCAACTTCTCCAGATGGCCCATGGTCCCCTCTCTGGCCATCCACCTGGCATCTCCTATGAACACTGGTGGACACAGCCCTGGTTTTGTAGGGATCCCTAGCTCACCCCCCACAAAGTAGGAGTCCCGCCAGTCTGAATGGAAATTACTGGCCCCAGAAAACATTGCCTTCTTCGACTTAGAGCGAAGTGCCAAGCAACCTTTGTGCCCGGGGATCCCCATCCAGCTAAACAACCCCCTGAACAGCATCAAGCTCCATGGGATATTATGGGCCCTCAGAAGCTTGAAAAAGGAGTAGATGTATGGGGCATTGGGAACGAGTTGCGCCGGCACAATCTGATAAGCATTCAGGATTTCCCTGAACTCCTACTGTGGAGGGAGCATCATGCTGTATTCCACCTTTTGGGAGCTTGTTGGGGCGATGCTCGATAGCCGGTTAGATGACAATAATATCAGGGTTCCCCCTGAATCCTCTGGTGGTGTTGAGCACCTCGTGCTCCATCATCAGACTCTTCTAATAGCTGCATCGCTCAAGAACTGCTCAGAGAGCTCAGCCCACTCGATTTCCTTGGCCCCCGTAGTGAATCAAAGAAGAAGCTGGGAGTAGGATGTAAGAAATTAGGGTTTAGAAAAGGAGAGCTATCGCTTCAGTTACCTTTTTCTCAAAAGCTTGACGAGAGATATAGTCCCACTCCCTGACAACCATTTGATCCTGTCAGTGGCAAGTGGGCAAGATCTAACCCTCCACTTCCTGACATGTACGGCTTCCGAAAGGACGCACAGATTTCAAAGAGTCGTAGTCCCTACATTTTCTTAGACAATCGTGCATGATGTTCATGAATATCGAACCCAACGATTGGCTGCCTACTCAAAAATTGGCTTCTAAACCCATCAGGATCTTTACAGGGGGAGACAGGCCAATACCCCCAACCAACATATGCCCCTGAGGGTGAAACCTCCTCTAAGCCTCAGCTTCTAGTGTCGAAAAACCTATTTGGACCTTTGGAGCCACAGAAAGGAAGAACTGCTAGACCTTTGATATTCTCTTGATTCAAAATGATAATATCTACTAGCGTCTGCAGGAGTGCATCAAAGGCTGCCTGGCTCTTAACATGGTGCCCTAGGGCTGATGAACTAAGGATGTTCATAACCCTTCTCACTTTCTCCTCCAAATTCTCCATGCGCTTCTCTCTCCATCCCTAACTCTGATTTATAAGGGTGCACATTGAGCGTATTTCTGATCTCATCAAATCATTCTGGCAATGGGCCTCAAAAGCAGTGTCTTTCAGCTTGGCTTATACTCCCTTAACCTCCATCACTTGAACTTTGAGAGTGTCTTGCTCCAATCTCAAAGCCTCCCTCTCATCCTCCAGCTCCTTTATTCTCCTCTGGAGGTCCTTAACAAATGCAGAGTAGGCCTAGCTGATCTTAGAAATTGTGCGGTGGAACTCTCCCCTTGCAACTTCTACCTTACCTACCAACTCTAAATTACTCAAAGCTAAGGAAGCTATCTTGTCCTCTGACTTATAGAGCTTCCCTAGCTCCTCCCTGTGACTTATTAGAGAATGCTTTATAGCTTTGGATAAAGCATCCTCTAATTCCGCAGCTCTTTTGCTGCAATACTCCACTTTCCCCTCCTGACCCTGTTGTTCACGATCTCATCTTCTCCTCTCTTCAATCCGGCAAACTTCTCCGCCAACACCTTCCCCAAACCATTGATAGCTCCTTCAATCTCTGGGGCAAATTGACAGACAATCTCCTTCCTTTCGTGTTTTTGTTTTTTCACCTCCCTGCAACCTTCTGCGGCTCAGGCGCTGCTTAGGGAAAGAGGGTTTAGTCTTAATGCGGAGGAAGGGGGAGACACTAGTCTTACAGAGGAAAGGCTAGGTTCGCTTACTATCAGTGGGGTCTTCACGAATCCCCCCACCGCCGTAGTGCTGGGATATGGGAGAAACTGCTCTATGCTCTCGTCCTTGAGCAGTATCCTCCCTGGTGGCAGAATCTTGCCCTCGCGTGTCCTATGCGAGACGCTCATCTCTTTCTCCTCTCCTACCTTTGGCGCCACCTTCTTGGCAGGAGAGTTGAACATTTCTACTATCTCCACTCGGTCCTTCTCCTTCTCGTCCTCCTTTGCAGGTTCTTCTGAGGATGAAACAGTTCTCCGAAGAACGCCGGCAACCCTGGATGTCAGCGATTCAGGCAGCATTGATGATGGAGGGGCCATCGCCATTTTCTCCGTCAATCTCTCCGGAACCTCTGGAGTAGAAGCCGCCGGTTCTGGCCACGGCGACGGTTCATCTTCCGAAGTCAAGACGACAGCCACTTCTTCTCAGGAGGGGGCTCTGATGGAGAGCTGCTGGGCCTCTTCTTCTTGCCAATAAGAGATGCCAGGCCAGCCCAGTTCTTCTGATCGGCCATTACCCTAACCTGGTTTCTCCCTCTCTTTTTCACAGATCGTAGAAAAGCAAGAACAAAAAATAATCGATGGGGCCTTGCCCTAAATTTATTTACTACCAGAGAAGAATTTAAAGTGACGCACTCACCCACGTGCCAATAGACACATGCTTAGGCCCACATAAATGTTCACACCCATCCATATGGGGGCTGATGTTTACATTGAAGTCAGTATCACATCTCAGCCATACACGTGGCACCCAGAGGGACCCTGACAAACCCTATTATCTGTTATCAATAATAATATTTGACTAATCTGGCTTCTCCTTTGCAGGCCTCGAGCCCCGATCCCGCTGGTTTGGCATCCCACAACATTGACTACGATTTCGAGCTTCAGCACCCCCGTGACATCAACCACGACGCCTGCTCTGCCCCAACTATCGCTGTTAGATCGCCACATCAGCATAACTTTCACTGAATAAAGATTCTCACGAGTTGCAAAAACCAAGGACTCACATGCCCCATCCACTTGACGATTTTTTCGGAAGCCAGCAGTGGTGGGACCGCCGGTATGGACTCAGTAGATAAAATACTCAACATTCTAGCCTGAAGAATCCACAGAGCTCCACTGCAACTCGCTTATAAATACCTCTAGACGAAGCCCTATGAAAGAATATATATATATATACAACAAGAGCGATAACAACATATAATAAGTTAGAAAGGAGAGATCCCGCAAGAAGAGATTCCCCCGAGAAATTTTGGGGACGAAGCTTGTAATCTATACTTTCCTCTTGTATTGGTCTTCCAACCAAATTTTTTTTGAGCTTTAGTAGAACCTCCCTCACTGACTCTCCGATGGACATAGGGGAATTAATCCATGAACCACCTTAAATCTCTGTACGCTATTCTGGATGATTATTATATTTCTTAATAATTGAACCCCTAGACCCCTGGGCTCTGCGTGCTACTAATTCTCAGGACTCTATCTCTCTCCGTCAACAAATATTTACTCACATGAGAGTAACATGTTATGAGTGGCTAGAGTAAATGGTTAACTCACTGGAATAATGGCTGAAATTTGACATATTTGTCAACGCATAATGAAGCTTGCATCAAAAAAAAAAAGCTTATGTGGTTGATTATGGCTTAAGTAATGGTTTGTGGACTTAAAACAATCAATAAGAAACAAAATGATAATTTTAAGAATCGGCAATGGATTAAATGAAGTTGTCGTATTTATGTCAATGCCTATGCTCAAATCATGTTAAAAGCCAGGCAACCTACCAACTTTGGGGATGATGGTTGCCAGGAAATGTGAGACAACCTGCCCATTTTGGGGATGTTTGTTGTTAGTAAATGTAAGGCACTTCCATTTCAGGATAAAGAGTTGTCAAAGAGAATCCTATGAATATAATACATGAAAAAGAGGTGGTTAAGATAAAGTTCAAGAAACTAAGGCCCAAAAAATAAAATGAATAAAGATAAATAGAAAGACATAAACATCTTTGTAATACTTTATTTGTATATTTTTATTTTGTATGTCAACATTCAACACTATATAAAAATGAATTTATGCTTCATAAAAAAAGTGTGCTTTTTTGAATCACTTTACAGTAGTTCTCAAGGTCATTCGACTAATTCATTCAAGTCTTTTAGCTAAAGTTGCCTCTAATTAAAAAGAAAATTATATATACGGGGAGGAAAATTATTGGCATCGAAAGTTACCTCATTAAACACCTCCCAATACGCAACAACCTTGGAAAGAGATTTCCTCGCAGCCATTGAGAGTACATAGTCGAAGAAGAAGACAGACGCAAGAAAAGAATGGAGAAGAAAGGAGAGCCACAGTTCACTATTTATTTATATTATAAACTGAGTCGATCTTGAGCCAAGCCTACCCTGCTCGAGATCAGCTCGAAAAAATATTTGAGATTTTTTTTTTTGAGTCGGCTCAAAAATGACTCGAAGTCGATTGGGTTCGACTTCGAGCCGGTGTGATTGACCCGATTTCAAGCCTAGCCCGATTTCAAGCCAATATTGGCTCGGTTCGAAATCGATCCATGGATCTTGAAATCTGATCATTTGATTAGGCAGTTGCTCTTCTCTATAAGATTCTATGTCAGCAGGGCTGTTTGGGTAGAGCTATTTGTAGATAGCTTGCATGACTTTAGTTTCCAAGAATTGTATTCCCTCGAATCCCTTTATATTTGCTTGTCCTACATTTGAGTGGAGCTTCTTCGTAACCATTCATGTCCCATTTAGCTGATGTCATTCTATTTGGCCCCTTTGATTCCTCTAATTCTATCTCTTGCTCTTTGTTCTCACCACACGTATCTTCAGGATTGACGCTTGAATCCTGACATAACAAATTCTCCCCACCAAAGCATCACATGCATTGATGCGTGTGCCAATCTTTCGATGGGAACAATTCTAGTGTTGCAGTGTGTCATGGTCTAGTGCCTATAAATAGGTAAGGGACAAGTGTTATTACACTGGCTATATGCCGATTACTATAACAAAAAGCACGCGTTTGGGCCTAAGGAGAAGGCTCCTACTGTGCAGACAAAGGGTAACCTCAGCTAGTTGCTTGAGAGGAGGATTTGCTGAGGAGTGGCGATTCCTCAACCACAAAATCCTCAGTTGCAAGGGACGAACCCCTTCCTATTAGTGGTAAGTTAGTAGATTCCGAGCTTAAGAGGCGAAAACCTCGAGTCCTTCACTCATTGCTAAGGAGGCGAGGTCCACTGGCAAGGATGATCACTTCGGTTGACTTTAATTAAGATTCTGACAGTGTGCCGCCAATAGGTTATCGTTGAAGTTCTGTTGAGTTGGATGTTGAAAATGCGCCAAGCGTGGAGGTTAAAAGAGGAAGAGTCACGCCCAACAATTGGCCTGTGATTGTTCTCTCAAAGATCATCTTCGTGATTAGGGATCTTTTCAAGAGTGCTTTTGGTCACTTTGTTGGTGGAATCACAGGGTAGTTCTAGGAGATATTCACACTGCTGTGACAAATCAATCTAGTCGAATCGGAGAAAATGACTTAGAGGCCTAGAACAAGGCCTTAAAGGATTAGGCTAATCACTTTAAAGGTGATTTGAAAGATCGAGAGGCAGAGTTGGCCTACTTAGGTTAGGGAATATTAAGCTGAAAAAGCGAATAGAAGACTTGGCCGCTAAAGTTTGCCATCACAGGGCATTAATCAGAACATCTCAGAAGCTCTTTATCAATCTGCTGATTGACTGGTAGAACCCGGGGCATTCTATTTCTTTTCCTTTTTTTGTCATCTAAACTACTTTAATCGAAATAATATCAATGAAGATAGATTGTTGGAATGGTTTCTTTTCATGTTATGGATGTTTTGTTCATTTCCCATCTCATGTGAGTTCTAAGACCTGGGTACTATGGTCCTTGTCAAGTGCCAGTTCTGCCATGCACTGCTTCAACTCCCAAGCCTTGTGATGATGATTTCCTTAGATTTGTGGCGCAATTTAAATGTCGTCCTAGATAGTATAATTGAATCTATGAAAAACTATGCCTATTGAAGCCTATGTATATATATTATATATATAACATATATATTATATATAATATATATTATATATATATGTTTTATATATAACATATATTTTAAATCGAGCCGATCTCGAGCCAGTTCTTTTAGATCGACTTGATTTCGATTTGATCTAAAGTCGATTCAACTTTCAATTGATCTTCGATCCATATTAACATCCTTATTTATCATAATGATATAATCATATATGATGATTTAAAAGAACTTAACTTGTTCAATCAAATCCTTGACATCCTTGTTCTCTTTGTTGCTATGAGCTGTGCCCAACTCTACTCCAGATACTCTTTCAGCAAATTTCAAGGTACTTAAGCTCTCTGAATATGAGTTGAACTCTGGATTTATCTGCACAAACATAAGCGTTTTTGCATGGCCACCTAAACAAAAAAGAACAACAAATAAGCAGAGTTGCTAAAATAGAACATAGCAACATGGAAAACATTTGAACACTGTAAAATAATAAAACATAATAATATTTATTACCTAAGGAACTTTGTAACACTTGTGTGAGCTTGCTATTTCTGTAAGGGATATGGCCATTTTTTTGTGATAGAGCAAATATAACATCTCCAAGAGCTGATAAGGATTTGTTAATATGTTGAGCTTCCTTTAATTTATCTCCAGTAACTTCAGATCGATCAACTCTCTCACTACCAGCCAGATCTACCAAATGAAGGAATGCACATAGAGTTGTTCCAGACTTTACATCAGTACCACGTACATGAATGGTCACAACACTGGAAACACAGGCAATTTAGGATGTAGAAATAGAAAAGGGAAAAGAACGAAGTTTAATTATGTATTTTCACAGCACTTGTTATTTGGTACTTGTGTTTTCTAGATTCACCACTTAGGTCCTTACATTTTTGGTAAAAACATTTTATTCATTTTAGATTATCAAAATATAATGGGTATTCAAAGAATAATCCTTTTTTTAAAGAATAATCCTATTATTTCCAATGTCTTGAAAGCAGAAGGAGAAAGAGATGAAGAAAAGATGTATTTTAGTGAAAAAATTTCGCTTAATTTTTCGCTTGTCATGTCTAGTATGGGAGATAAACTTGATGTTAGTGTAGTACAACAAGCCTGTGAAGGTTCCATCGTCCAATAAGCCATGCATCAATAAAAACAAGGCAAAATATGGCATGCCAAATGTAAAATGTAATAGAGAATACAAGAGTAAATCTAAGGCATGGGAACATATCTCTAAAATTAGAAAGAAAGATGGTGGAAAGCTAGATAAAGCTTCATGCTATTGTTATGGTAAGGAGTATAGTTGTCATAGTTAAGGTTTTGTATTTAATATCTGTATAATGAGGAGGACAAAAAACAGAAGTTAGCAACCTTTCATAAGAAAAATGAATAAGAAGTTAATGATATTAGTTGTACAAATTCCTTCACATAGGCTTCTCTTGCGAAATGGATAATTATGAACGAGTTACCATTCAAGATGATTGAAACAGAGGGTATGGAAAGTAAAGGATACTATTGAGACAATGTAAGCTCAAAATTAATGAAATCTGCAAGATATTCTCTCGTAGGGATCCATCTGTATCATAGTTTGGAAAAAAGGCAACGAAGGAGATTAGTAAAGAAAAGCTGATGTATGCTAGATTTAGGGAATAACAGAATGGCACAATAACATGGCACAACACATGAAAGATTGTTTTCACTTGCATGACGCAACAAGACAACAATATAACACAACAACATTCTTACCTTGATTCTTGTACTCAGAAACAGAATAACACAACACATAACTACTTTACATTCGTTAAATACCATCAGATGTTTGAGATGATGAATCATCAAATTGGAGCACCTCACCCAAAGATTTAGTCATGCTCCATGTTACTATATGCATGTTAGTGAATGTGTCTTGGTGATGGGTTGCCTTCTTGAACTCTTTTTTTAGCATCTTTTAAATACCTTTATTTATTGTTTTGTTCTAGTTGTGTATGCCTCCTTGTTGAACACATTAGGAATCTCAAGACACATTTAGGTAGCTAGGCTGCCATTAACTAGGGAACCCAACAAATGTTTCTCCATTACAACATCTATTAAAATGATTGTTGTGCTCAGTAAAGTTTCGCACAATGATCGACTAGTCAATACATGTTGTATGAGGGGCATGACATCATTTTTTGTATGTTGCTCTATGTTGTTTACGAACATGTGAAATAGTGACCTAACAATTAGCTTGTTAGAAGTTCATTATTTTTTGGGCTTATTTGTAATCTTTCCTTATTTTAGTTGTTCACGAAATAAGTACTGGACATGTATCTTGAAGATCAATCTCCAAGTGGGAGATTGATGGATATTTGGGGTCTGGATCTTCATACGTCACTTTAGATGAAGGATTGATAGGCGTACGATTAGGCATGTTGGAGAAATTAGCACGACAAGATAGGACATGGGAAGGGATTGGACTATCTGTCTGTCTCTAATGGACTGCTTGATCTAGTTTCTGAGTAATAAAATGTTTGATGTCAAAAGTGCACAATAGACAGAAAATTGCCCTGTTGATTGGACATTGATCGGACGTTTGATTTCCAATCGATCTATCTAACTCAATGTAGCAAACTTGCTTATTTTGGTGGATTCATTTGTTATGGTGATTTCTCTATAAATAGATCCTTGTATGTTCAAATTATGATTTTTTGCTTTGATCTCTTGTAATCCCTTTTGGAAACTCTTGAAAAATAGTAAAATTTCTCTTGGTTTTTTTTGGGATTTGTGGTTTTCCATGTAAATTTGGTCTTCTAGTTCTTTCTTCTTTCTTTTTTGTTATTTGCAACAGGTTTTTTGCATGTGATTTTTCAATCTGTATAAATGGTTTTGCATTGCCTTGTGAAGAATCTATCTTAGGGTAGCAGTTCTACCATTGGCATGTGATTCTCAATAGGCCAATTTTGGAGAAGTTGCATTTGATTAGCTCTCATCCTTATATGCAGTTGAAACTAATGCATCCCGCAGAAGGAAGTTCTTTTGAGGAGGGACCTTGAAAATAAGGTCTTCGGTTCGAGGTGGTGATCGTTGTTGTTGTAATACCTATCAAGGGTTGCTCTTGAGCAAGCCTCCTTTGAGAGGATTTAAGGATGGATTGATGTTCAAGTAGGTGTTCGTTGCTGTTGTACCCCTCCTATCAAGGGTGGTTCACAAGCATGTCTTCTTTAAGAATATTTACTAGGGATTGATCTTCAACATACAACCTCGAAGATTTAGGACGTTAACCTTATTTGGTATCTTTCAAGAGCTTTATTCCTTTTTAAAGATAGTAATCTGTTCTTTCAAACATGTTTGATTGCCACACCATGTGGATGTTTGGTATGAGACTAGAGAGTCCGGTTTAAAAAACGCTATAATAGAACATATTCGTTTATTTGCTTAAACATGTTTAGACTGTCTTTATCAGCACTTGTTTTAGTTTATTACGTGATGTAATAGTAAACTTTATTCATTTAGGTTTGTGGTGAATCTAGAAAATGGAGGGACCATACTCTAGCCACCCCTCAAAATACAGGGACCAAAGTACTATTCCCAAAATTCAAAATAAAAAATGAAAAGAAAATTTGATATATGATGAATATGACAACCTGTGAGAACGGCTACTTCTTTGATTTAGAGCAGTAGCACCAATAGCCCTGTTTGCTTGTCCAATCTGCATAAGCTTTAGTACATCATTAGTTGAATTAACGGGGTGCATGCTCGCATCCGGAACAGCAAGTCCATTTGGTTGTGAAGCATTCAGAATCCCTAGTGTGAATGTATGTAGGAAAAGACAATTGATGGACCAGAGTAACAAAATAAGGGCTAAAACTTTAATCTTATATCACAAAGAAAGCAACTTAACAATAAACTAAGCTGAAATTTTTCTCCAAGCAAAAAGTAATATCAAAATATGAATTTTTAATAGAAAAATGGAAAAGGATATCTCTTCTGTGAAGAATCATTCGCAAGCAGATCACGGACTTGTTCATTATATATCTCAATCATTTGCACACTAACTTCATAAAGCATAGCATTTCTCCTGGTATGAGAAATATGGAATAGATCATTTAGAGCTCGATAATTGACTCCCCATTCCTCTGGAGTTGCTGAACTGGGCCCGCTCTATTATATACATTAACATAACAATTCAGAATATATCAGATTGTTCATAAGAAAACAGGAACAACATAGAAAATTCACATACCATTGTGTATGTTTTCCCTGAGCCAGTTTGACCGTACGCAAAGATACATACATTATAGCCATCAAGAACTGAACGCACTAAAGGTTGAATGTCCAGGAAGACTTCCTCTATTCAAATATTAGGGATAAGAAAATGAAGAAATTGATCCCCGGATAATGATACACAAATGATAATTTCTAATAGCGCAATATGGAAAAAAAAAAAAAAACACTTTATGGAAAAGGCTACAAATTTGATGTTAACATGGTCAGAATATCATGACCAGTAGAATTTACAGAGTATGAATTGAAACCTTGTGTTGCAGCTGAACCAAAGATTTTGTTAAATTTGAACACTTTGTGTCCGTCTTTTCCTTGCTTTGATGGATTTACAATAGCAATCTCACCATTCTCACCAATATAGTCTATGGTAGTGGACTTTTTCTCCCCTGATAGGAAAGGCCTTATCCGACAATAAACTCGAATGTTACCTAATAGGCAACATGATTTCAAAACAGAATATACATAAAAAATCTGACCATAATGATAACATAAATCTGGGTGTCGTGAGATGATGTGTTATTACCTTTCAATTCTTGAACCTCATTATACAACTTGCGATTTTCTAAAAGAACAACATGGTAATTTTCAGCAGCGTCAGCAAGTACTTTTAGCTTTAGACCTGCAAAATGCAGAAGCAAGAGAAACGAAACAAAGGTTAAACATCAGAGTAGCATAAATACTGTTATCCTAACAAAGAAAACAAATAGAAACAAAGAGGAAAAAAAAGTTCAGAATTTAAAATGTCTTCAATTCCTTACCAAACTTAGTGACTTCTTCATTCCATTTTTTCTGAATATCTACAACTTCTTTTTTGATTGACTGAGAACATCTCCTCAAATCCTGCACAGGCATGGACATAACATAAGGGTGGGTATAAATACTATTGGACCTTTATGAATGAATACGAAGTACCTGTAAAGATTGCAATTCTAAATGCATTAGGTTGTTGAAGATGGCACGTCTCTGATATTTGGAATCTGAAAATTCCTCCAATTCCTTCATTCTCCTTCTTGATTCTCCCAAAAGGAGTTCAACATCCTTTATCTTTCCTTCTAGCTCCAACCTGGTTCTGTTGTTTTCTGATTCCAGTTGCTGACATTTCCATTCATATGAGTTCTTTGTCGACTCTATTACCTGCTTAAGTTCTGAAATCATCTGATCACGGTTTTCATTCTCCTTCACCAATCTAGCCATATCTTCCCCTCCATTTATCCTTTGATCCACAATTTTATTCTTGTCCATCTACAATACAAAGTTTACTGACATGGCTATCAACAATTAAGAACAAGAAATGATGCATAGAACTAAGACGTATAATAAGTAACGTGCAAATTAAGAGGAACATAGTACAAACTTTTAATTGTACAATTTTGAAATATCTTAGTCCATGCTACCTTGAATCATTTAAATGCCAAGCAAATAAGCATTAAAAAACAATTTGAAAGCAATACAACAGAGTAAAGGTGACTATAGCAATCATTGCAAAAAAGCAAATATCAGCACAATTTTCATAGTTATTAATAGGAAATGTGTGATACTTCTTCACAATTCTTTGTTGACAGTGAAGTTACAAAATGACTTCCCAGCTGGACAGTGTAGGATTGAGATGACTCATGGTGCGGTCACACACTTATTATGAATATTCAAGGGTATGCACAAGTAAAACTCAAAATAAGTCTATACTATGTGATTAGAGTGGTACAAGCTGCTAAAATTTTGAATTTCTCAAAATATTTAGGCTGATATTACTAAATAACAACCAAGCAAGCTATTGGCTAGAAAACATGGACACGGCACGAGAATACGAAAATATGACATGACACGATTCGCCGATACATCAACTTCCCAAATTATAAAACAGACACTTCCTAAAACAAATTCATTAAGGTTCTTGTAATTTAACTAAATAATAATATAAACCCACATAGTTTAACTGAATTAAAATAAAATATTACAAGGATGTATTTTACTGTAATATTAAAAATAAATAAATCTTAATATCAGCATTTTATTCATCAAAATATATTAGCAATTAAAGTATAACCATAAGGACCTAAGGATCTTATAACAATTTATCCTTTAAAAATCTTTAAAAAATTGCTCAAAACTTATATTTCTTTGCATGTTATTTAAACGCGTAATATGTATTTTTTTAACATTTCACTAGAAGAATTACATTGCAGTGCATGAGATATATTATTTCTTTGCTTTCTTTTGTTTATAAGACAGCAGTGAATAAAGTAAAATGAACATCATGAGATAATTAATACACACAAATATATAAATATATATATATATAATACAAGTAGGTTTCCTAAATAACCATCTAATATATGCAAAACACAAAGTTCTATAGGAAAACCAAAAAAATAAAAAATTGAAACATCATTACTGGAATTAGATGAACTAAAAACATAAAATAAAATACAAGTAGATTGGGAATATAATAGGTCGAGTGGAGCACCATTCGACACTCAATCACTAGGCATCACATGTGCTCGAGCTCGCCTAGATTGCACACATGGCTCCCGGTGATCCTTTAAGTCAGCCCACCATTAAGGGCAAGAACCACTAAAGAAAAGGGGCTAACTTCAATACTTCTAGGGATAAGAAAGGCTAGGTTCAGTGTTTTGAGGCTAGAGAAAAGCTTTACAGTTTTTCTTCTTTCAACTTTCTTTTGCCTCTCACCTACTGACAAAAATCCCTCGTCAATCTCTCTAGATCAAGTTAAATAACTCATATGTTAAAAAAGAAAAATCACATTCTAAAACATCAAACCGCTTGGGACACCTTGGGGGACTTACTCATACACAATAATGCCTTTCCATCTATATACTATTCCCAATCTCAAGAATTTCATGTGGAACTTGAATTAGATCATGCATCCTTTACATTGCCGATGCCAAATGGCATCGATTTCACCTCTAGCCAATGAGGGAACAGTTCATTCATCTCTTATAATAACTATTAAGTTGAGTGACAAAGAGCTGAATCTAGCCTAAATGTTCTCATTGGGTGCTGAACTGTGCTTCGTCTAAACCAAACAAATTCTTGAGTAGACATGTCAGTAAAATGTGTTCAGTTAAGGAAAGTAATTAAAAACAATTTTTAACAATATAGATGTAGATATTTTCTATTTTGGAATTAAACTACCAATAATTGCACTCATTGTAAAGCTATTGGTCATAAAAATGAGAGTCAACAGTCAAATCAAGTTCAAATTAATTTAGCTTCCTTTATAATTCTTCATTTATATGTTATTTTTGCTTTTACATGTCTTAATACAAAACTTTATTATAATGAAAGGTCATAGCCCATACAACTTTTGAGTACATGGTCAAAATCATCTTTGTAACAACTTTTATTTCTTCTATTAATAAATCTCAATCATAATTTCTATATTTATGGTAAAGAATATGAAATATAAAATCATTTAAAATTACTGTGAAAATTAAGATAAAAAAATTAAAAAAGGCAACACAACCACCAAAGTGGAACTAGAACAACTGCATAACTCATGATGTTGATATACATAAAAAAATATATAACTAATAATATTTTCATATGATTAATATTTTTTGTGCGCAATAACTGCATAAGCATCTTACTAATTAGTAATAAAAATAAAACCTAGCTACTATCAATGCAAAAGCAAAACAACACAACCAGTAACAACACAAACTCAAGAAATTTATGAGATTCAGTACATTTAAGTATCTACATCCTCGACCCATCTCAACTATAAGACACCCACAAAATGTTTCACTAATAACCACTCTATAGCATCGGGGTAATGGAGTAACCCCAATTACAAGGAGCTAGAAGGTCAAGGGGACACAAAGCATATACGTTTTCGAATGTTCAAAAGTATGCATAAGTAGAGCTTGAAAGAGCGTTAGTAATAAAAAAAAACTTAGCTACTATCAATGTAGAAGTAAAAAACACAATCAATAACATTGCAAATACAATAAATATATGAGGTTCTATACCATTAAGTATCTATGTCCTTGGCCAGCCTCAATTAGTTAGTACGCACAAAACATTTCACTAAGAAACACTAAGGCATTGGGGTAATGTAGTAAACCCCAATTACAATGAACTAAACGATCAACCTCCTACAAGTCTAATGCAGAATGGGAATAAAAGAAAGGGAAGGGGAAACAGAAAAGGAGAAAGAAAGGGAAGAAAAAGAAGAAGAGGGATGAGGATGAAGAAGAAAGAGAGACCAAATTTAGAAGAGTAAATATTTTATTAATTCATACAAAACTACTATTACACAAAAAGTAAGGCATATTTATACATATTTATAGATTTAATCACATATATTAAAAAGGAAAGCATCAAATTTGTTAAATAATAAAAAATGTAGAATATCACAACTCAATTAAAATTAATAAAAAAAAACAAATCAAACATACTAAAGAATAGATGTCAAATACTAGATATAAAAATGAAAAACTAATAAATATAACAATTCCCTACTATTAATATTCTAAATCAAGAAAAAGAAATTAGCAACCCATTAATTATCAAAGAATTGAATTTAGTTAAAATTTACCAAAGATTGGATGTTGTTTTGCCCTGAGACCATGTCAATCCACTTAGTGCATTGTGGATTCCGAAAGGTTGTACATGCAAGAAGCCCTGCAATAGTGAGACTAGACAAAACTAATGACTCAATTTTACCTCAGCTAGAGAGTAAATCCTTCACATTGAAAATAAGATCAATGATAAATTGGTTTGATAATTCTAGTAAATATGCATTTAAGTACAAATTTTGAAAGATAAGAATTAGTTGTAAACACATAGAAGTGATGTATCCATCCATATGAGTGTCGATAATACCAATAATTCTTTATTCCTTGTGATGTTGATCGGTCTGGTGTGAAAAGCCATCTCCAGGAAGAAAACAATTTTGCGGCTTGTAAAGGAACAACACCAATAAGGAAATGAGGGCTCCTAGTATTAATAGGAGGGGCTAATTGGAGAATAAGGGGAGCAACAGCTGAAAGGACTAACGTTGCACCTAGAAGTAAGCATTGTGCTTGGGATGGTTGGTACTCTTAGCCTCAAGTTGAAAGTGAGGTCTTGAGTGCTGAGTGGCTAGTGTTCGCTCTTGGACTGTGCCGACACCACCGGTTATGGATTTAGGGGTAGAAGCTCTGCCTACATCGAGAATGATGGATTGAGAATTAGTCTTCGAGTGTAGACGTAATCAAAAGAGAAAGATTGTAGGGGTTGCAATTGTTGGGGCCACCAATGGTTGTGCTTGTTGATGAACTGAGATCAAATGAATCAAAACCTGAAGGAGAATTGGGGCTACATGTGGTCAAACAAGCAAGACCGAATAGCTTGACCACAAAGCTTATGTGTCATCTGCACCTAGACTATAGAACTGGGCGTTGCTTGTGCTAAGGTCATAAAATTCAGACAAAAAAATAGAGCTAAAGGCGCCAGCACTCGTGTGCACTAGGTGAGGATGCCAAAGGCACCGGTCGCTGAAGACCAGAGGGTTATCATTGCGGCGAAGTCTGCAACAGCTGTGGAGGCCTACAAAATAAGCTTGTCCTGCAGGAAGGAGCGGTTAGATGGGATCAAGAGGGCATGAGAAAGTTTGGCTTCCACTTTGATCCGAGAAGGCAAGATCACTACTGATGACCTCTCAGAAGTGGATCCCATCCCATGCCTGGGCACTGATCCTACTTACAAGGAAAAAAGACCGGACATTACTGATGATCTTATCCAACAGATATTTGATCTTTTGGATAAGGTCAGTAAGGGTCCTCCTTCTTAGATGTAAGAAGAAAATGATTGTAACCTCAATTGAATGAATAAAAAAGTTTTTACATACCTGTCCTTTGTAATGTAAGATAAACAGGTACCTCGAATGATTCTGAATTTGTCGCAAGATGCAATTGTAATCTTTTTTATGTGATGTTAATCTAATTTTGACAACAGATCGTTTGAAACTTTGATATGTCATTCAGAAAACCAGTGCGTAATCTCCCACGAAGTAGGTTCGGAATAATAAAGAATTAATAGAGCATCTCCCCAAATTTAATTTGAAATCATACTCTTTTATAATCCTGTACAGGAAAGAAGTAATGATAATAGAGGAGATCCTGCCTGAGAGGAGTTATTTGACCCGATGCCAAAAGGACTTAAATCGTCTGAAACATCGTGACCAATATTTGTACTTGAGACATGGGCTGACCGATCAGAAAGAGCATTCAGAGCTTTGATTTGAAATCATACACCTTTACAAACCTGCACAGAAAAGAAGTGATGATAATAGTGGAGATCCTGCCTGGGAGAAATTATCTAACCCGATGCCAAAAGGACAGATCGTCTGAAACATCGTGATCAATGTTTGTACTTTAGGTTTGGGCTGACCTCCGTTAGAGGCAGATTCTAGTGAAAGGCAAAGGCACTCTGCTTAGGGGGGACCTATATCGTAAGCAGATAACAGGGACTGCCCTAAGGTTACGAGCAGGCCTTCTGGCCCTCCGCTAGCCAGGTGGGCTTATGGAGAGGCTCCAAGTATTGAGAAGAAACCTCGCCTGCCAGGAATAACTAGGATTGGTGACCTCCGTATAAAGATTGTGAGGATAATGAACCATCGTGTATGAGGTGTGGGAACCTCAGGCACGATGGTTAGAGAGTTTTGAGGTTAGAATCATACTTGTCGCACGATGCTTGAGCAAAAGATAAGCTAGCCGTACTTTAGATAATATGAATACCTTAGTATGAATTGCTTAGAATTAACAGCATAATAATTCCAGAGCATGGAATATATGAACAAAGGATCCCATATCAGTGAAGAGCTTTTGTAATTTGCTGGGACGATGATTAGGAATCATTGAAGCTTCGGAATTTAGAGCCCCGATATCAATGTAACCTCCAGAAAACCATAACAAAAAAAAATCTGGATGTACATTAATATAAAAGAATTCCTGATGAATCTGTTCAGAGGGTCATGGCAGGATAGAGGAACTGTTGAACACTTTGATTTTGAAGACTATAATTAATTTAGTCGTTATAGACTAATCCTCTTGTTTAGTGTGTTAACAGGTTGCATTATCTCATTTGAGAATTAAATCCCAATTAAAGTCCAAAGAAAAGCGGATCTCACTGAAATTTTATTATTTTCCTTTCTAGAAAAATTATGTGAGCATGTGTATATTTGCCAAAGTTTTTACTCGAGTTTTTCTTTTTGGTTTTCTAGTTAAAAAAATCTTATTTTCTTTTGTATTTGTCGTGTTTGGTTGTTTAAGCAAAAATCTCATAAACTTATTCATATTAAGTAATTCGAATTGAGAGTGTAGCTCACTCAATCTATTGATTTGAGTTTGAAGCTAAACTCAAAACTCAATACTTATCATATATTACGTTAGAAGTGGGTTTAGCTTAACACAATCTCATGCCTATGATAGATGCCTACATGATCACTGATTGCTCTTCTATTTTCGTATGTGACAACTAATAACTTATTGGTTAATACCTATGTATTTTCCAAAAGGATTCATAAGCCACATCAATCCAAATCAAGAGTCATCATTCCATTCCTTTGTAACTTGTGTTTTGTTTCCCCCATGACCTCTTGGCTTGTGTTCTGACCATTTGCAGCTCACCGTTTTTGAATAGCCTAATTTTTTTGTGTGTGATGGCTACTATGTTAAAATATTAAGGCATGCCCTTTTATTTCTTTTTTATTTTACCCACTCAGCTTTGTCTCTTTGTATTGGCTAAAGTGCAACAAGCTTCCAGACACAAAGAACAAAGGGCTGTTTTGCTTCTCTCTCTTTCCAACGAAAAGAATTCTGCATGCATCCTTTTAAGCTTATGTGATATTCTATACCATAAGTGTTTTTATACAGTTTTAAAATTTCTGCACTCTCTGTTTTTGGATAGCAGCAACTCACCTTCTCCCTCAAGCTCTCACTCCGTTTTCACTCTCCCAAGGCCATATTTGCAAAACTTTTAAAGGAGATTTCAAGGAAGGAGATTGTGGTGTTTCTTAAGTGAAAAAAAGCTGAAATCTTTCCTGATTCTGTTTTTTCCTACTTCTGGAATTTGTACTGCTGCTATTTTGTGTTTGGTTTACTGTGAATCTTGTTTTTTAAGCTATTACTTATTGAGATTCACCAAAACTCTTGTTTTCTTCTTGTTCTTCCTATTGAAGGCTCATATTGTGTCATTCTTCTCTAAGCTCCCAAATTATTTTTGCTCACTATTTTTACATTAGCTATTTTCGGAATTATTCAAGTATACCCTTGGCAAATTTGCATGTGCATAAAGTACCTCATTGTAATATTAATTATTGTACATGCAATGTAATTTAAGCTAGCTAGTCTAGCAAAACCTATCCTTCCTTTCTCCTTCTCCCTAGTGGAGGATTGTAGGTTTGCTCAGCTTTGGTTCCTACAAAAAGTTGTAGGATTGAAGGTTTGCTTGGTTTTGGTTCCTTGAAAAAGTCATAGGGTTGTACTGGGTTTGTTCGGCTTTGGTTCCCGTAAAAAGCGGGGGTCATAGTGAAATTTTCATTCGAGGTGCGTGGGGAGTGGACTAGGCGGGAGGCCGAACCAAAATAAATTTCTTGTGTTATCTGTGTGGTATATTTGTGTTATTTGCTCCTCTCTGCTGTAAATTGCTTTGTTTCTGTGCTGAGTTCAATTTCTCAAATTGATCTCGTGTTCTGGTAGTGCCCTCTGTTCTAACTCTTTCACAGACCTATCTGCTAAATCAACCTCTTAGTATTAATTAAAATATTTCTTAAATTTATTGCTTAAACTTATTTTAAAAATTTTATATTCTCAATTCACCCCCCTCTTAGGAAGCCTTTGGGCCAACAAGAATAGGGCTGATGAGAAATATCGCCTACTTCAATGGCGGGATCAACGCTAAAGATGGTGTTGATTGTTCTTGCAGTAGGGGGGTAGGACCACATCGGTTGGCTGGAGCCTAGCGGTGGTAAAGCCTGGGTCGGAGCCCCCATATCTTCTGGGGCCTTGCTCTTCTGCGCAGCGCTGGATGTAAGCGCCATCAACATGAGTTCTTCAAGTTTGCCTTGATCTACTAGCTTGTTGAGTAGGGCCCTGAATGCGCGCCATTTGTGAAGATTGTGCCCGTAGTTCCCATGGAACTCGCAGTAGTTCTCCAGATCTACTCCGGTGGGCGGCTAGGAGAATGAGTGCTTCTGTTCATGGGTTTGACATGGCCTCCTTTCGTCCCTGCAATAGTTGACCATTCGATTCATTGTGGCCAATGGTTCATCACCCTGATGTTTTCTTTTCTCCTTTTTGGGCAAAAATATCGGGAGAAGCCTCAGCATCCTCCAACAGCACGAACTGGCTGACTTTGGCAACCAACTCCGGGTAACTCCGAGGTTTTACTAGCTATAGGGACTTGGACAAGTCCCCGCTCTTGAAACCCCTCCGATGTTGTGCATAGCGACAACGTGGTCAACATCTTATGCTTCGACTGCTGCCGCAAAGAAGCGATTGGTGTAATCTCGCAGGCTTTCCTTCTCGCCATGTTTGATGTTGGTGAGTACCATATCGGATACGACGATTCATGTCTGGCCGATGAAGCGGGCTATCAGCTTTCACTTTAGGTGTTCATAGGAACAGATGTGTCTCTTGGGCAACTTCACGAACCAGCTGAAAGTTATCCCTTTCAAAGTGTTGGCCAGGAGATGACACTTAGTGGCCTCATCAGGTTAGCAGTAGCGAACAGCAGCTTCGAATCCTTGGATGTGCACACGGGAGTCAGTAGTACCTTTGTAGGCTTCAAGTCGAGGTGGCCTGAAGTCTTTTGGGACCGGCGCTTGCCAGATGGCATCAGAGAAAGGGGCATCTCCATCAAGCGGGCCAAAGAAGGGGTCAGGTCCGTACTGGAGGGCCTGAGCACCTGGGAAGAGAGGGTTTCGCCCAGCAAGGAAAGGAGGGAAAGCTGGAGGAAAGAAAGCAGGCTGAGGAAGTGAACATGGGAGAAATGGTGGAAGAGGATGGTGATTTCGGTGAACTTCCTGAGGAGGAAGTGGGTGTCTGGGCGGCTGAGAAGAACCAGATGACAGAACAGAAAGTGCCGCGACCGACGAGAGAGGGCAGGAGCCGCCGCAACCAGTGACAGAGGTGCAGGAGCCGTCACAACCGGCGGGAGAGGTGCAGGAGCCGTCACAACCGGCGGGAGAGGTGCAGGAGCGCCGCAACCGACAGGAGAAGTACAGGAGCCGCCGCAACCGGTGGGAGAGGTGCAGGCGGCAGGATAGCAGCGCAGATTGGCTGAGTTTACCTGAGAATCACGGCCTGCTAGGTTGCCAGTAACCAGGTCGGTGAGATTGGCCAGTATCCCCTGCAACTCTGAAATGCGGGTGCCTCTAGAGGAAGAAGTAGATCCGACGCGATACCGAGATGTTGAAGTTGAAGCTTCGTCACCTGGCGCCCTGACTGAAGGTTCACCTGCTTGTGTGCTGCGGACGATGGAGTTGGTTCTGCATGTCCTGGCCACCATCTTCTCGAAGTCTCAATGAAAGTACCAGAAATGTTGACGTGAGAAGTAGGAGTCCCAAGAAATAGCGGTATGCAGAGGGCTAAGCCTGACGATTAAGGCTCAAATGAGAAAGAAAAAGCATCCAGAAGAGCACACAAAAGTTTAAGGTGGTTCAAGGATGAAATCCCCTATGTCCACCGGATCAGCCGAAAGTTTTTCATTGTATCTCAAGAAAGAGAGCCACCAGGGCTCAATATAGGGGTAAAACAGAGTAAAGAAAAGAAGAAGAAGAGGAAGACGATGATCCAGCAGACCCCCTTGAAGTTTCGTTTTGGTGTATTTATAGGTAGCTTGTTGTGGTAGCCTGCAGACAGCGAGTATAGGGCAAGCTGGAGTTGTCTTGTCAGGAAATGGCTTTCTCCCTCCGGCGATTTGACACACTCCAGGTATGGAAATGTATACAGAGTATGATTGTCAGGCCTGTACGAATTGTACGATTGTCAGTCTAGAGAGGTTTGACTATTGCGGCTTGGGCTATATGTCAACGTCGATGTTATTGCAAGAGCTGATCGTCAAAACCGAAGGCATAGCTCTTGTAGAAGGGCGATAGATGATTAGATTAGACCTCCTCATGCTTGACGATACCAAACCTCGTGGCCGAAACATCGTGGCCGATGTTTGGGGAGAGCTGTGGATACATCGTGGCCGATGTTATGGGACTACTGAATCATAGGAGTCTAGGGTTGAGAACTGCAAAAGTAAAACCCATTGATTAGTGGGGAGGTCCTCCATCATGATTAGCATGCTTCTCAAGGTTACGGCTGAGATGCAGCGCTGAAACCACACGTTAACAGTTAACCAAAACGAATTTTCGATTAACCAATTATTCAGTTAACTGGTTTATCGGATTTAGTTTTGATTTTTAACTTAAAAGAACAGTCAATTTTAGTTTTGGTTCAGGTTCTGCTTTATAAATCGATTAACCATTCATGATTACGTATCTCATAAGTAGGAGATCTCGGAAGCTCTGACAAGTGGATTAAATAGGAGATACACACAATGTTGTCTATAGTAGCTTTCATCATCTTTAATATCAACAAAAAGATCACACATATGCAAACAAGAAGATAAATATGTTGTGAAACTTAGAAATGCAATAAGATGCAGAACTTGTAGTCCATCCTCTCCTTGGGTTGCATGGGCTGCACATTTAATCTTTATTGCTGAAAGCAACTTCAGAAGGCATGCTTTTCATTACTTCGTTTTGAAGCCTGACCATCATGCAACAGCAATCTCTGTTCTTTTTTAAAGTCAATGACCCCAAATTGCGGGAGATCCATCAACTCCCTCACCTAGTGATCTTGAAGGTATGATCCATGCCTCTACAGTCACTGTATGAGCTTTAGATCTTCAGCTTAGAAGGTGAGCTTTTAGTCTACCCAGGATGCTTGATCCTGGCATCCTTTGCTATCTTGATCAGGCCAACATCTCTTTTGGTTTTCGCTATAGTCAGCTGCCAAAGTGAGAACACGCCCCCTTTTTCCCTTGATCTCCTAGTAACTCACCCATAGCTTCCATTATTGCCTCATCATTATTGCCTTCCAATGCTGAGAAGGAACCTACCCTAACTGCACCATCCCTTAAAGAAAGTGCTCCATTGTTAGTAGCAGCAAGCCAATGCCTGACGACCGACAGGATGGGACAAGCCCCATTCCTTGCTCAAACGCTAACTTGTCCGCTCTTACTCAAGAAACCCTAGGAGGTAGGACTACTTTTCATTTTCATTTCCTAGTCCTTATCACTAGCAAGGATAAAAAATCAAATTGGTCTTCAGGCGAATAAGTTGCCATCCTTGCTTGTCTACGTGCTCTAATGCTTTGATTAGAGTTCAACAAGGTGGACACTACTCTTTACTCCTTTTCGCATAGTTGGAGATCCAAACTTCCCATTATGTGCTACAGTTTGATTGCTAATCATCACATATAAAACCTTTAAGCATACAATATCAAACGAGATATTCATTTTGGTCAAAGACATTAATAAACATATTGTCAAACATCAAAACTCTTAATTATCACTAATTATAAGGAAGGAACTAATTGAAGACAATATAGACTTGACTAGATTCTATCTAACCCTAGGCTTAAAACGCATGTTGGAACTTGTTAGGGACAAATTAGATGCAAAACTTCCATCAAATGCATATTGTGTTGCACTATCTTTCGATCTATAAGATGGTTGAATGGATGAAATTTCTTAAGGCGTTCAATGAGGTTAGTGCATGTCACATGCGTTTACAAATCCCCAAACATAATACACTCACAAGCCTTTTACAAGAATCTCTTATAGTTCTTAATTTAGAGCACCATCTTTTTAAGAAGAGAGAGAGAGAGCCTTGATATAATGGTAAAGGCTATTTTGTGATTGGAAAATCATAGCTTCGAGTCTTGGAAATAACCTCTTTACTAAAAATAAGGGGAATGCAGCGTGCAATGGATTACCATCCTTCTACCATCGTAAAACAAGCACTATTTGACACGGAAACACCTTCTAACTTAACAGTCATCGACATAATCGCAATTAATAAAATTAACACTTTTTGTCTTGGCTTTATATATCCATCTTAAGCTACATTTATCACGAAGATTAAGATTAAATTTGTATAAGCTTAACAAAAAGTTTTCCTAAAGGATAAAACATACAGTTATTTCCAAATCCTACACAAAACCTATGTTACAAAATGATGCTTTATTTAATCATTTTATTCTATAGCAACATCCTAGTGTTGAATCTAGTTAGTTAAATATTTCAATATGACTTCCAGCCAACTTAATTTGTAAAAATCCTCTTCTTAGAATTTATTAAAAATAACTCTATTGTCGTGC
Source organism: Apostasia ramifera (assembly GCA_019297695.1). Taxonomy (NCBI): domain Eukaryota; kingdom Viridiplantae; phylum Streptophyta; class Magnoliopsida; order Asparagales; family Orchidaceae; genus Apostasia; species Apostasia ramifera. The sequence continues at coordinate 221,520 of JAEMOT010003763.1, read as the reverse complement.
CTTGATAATCCATCTGCATATCTCCATTTCCAAAGTCAAATTTTTATAAGGTTATCTCCAATTGGTGCCCTATATTATCCCCGATATGGTCAATCTTAATTCTTCTATTTAGGGCTTGTTTGGTTGGAGGATAAATTTGGGTAAGGAAAGAGAAAATATTTTATTTTATAAAGTTGATAGGAAAGAAATTTATTTTAAAATTAAGAGGTGTGTAGGATGTGAAATAAAGTTGATTTTAAGGTTGAAATTTGTGTTGGATGTGAAATAAAGTTGATTTTTAAGGTTGGAATTTGTGTTGGATGTAAAATAAAGTTATTAAAATTTATAATAAATTTTAAATTTTATTAAAAAAATATTTTTGCCAATTTTTGGGTAATGGCCAAACATGCCCTTATTGTCTTGCAATACTCTAAAGCAACATTATCACGTACCAAAACATAACTATATTGTTAGTCATTTCTTTGTTAGCCAATAGTCAAATCCATGCAATGCCAGCATTATTTTACAAAATATTTTATTTAAATTTTCAGGATGCTATGTAAGCAAGTTATCCTAGTAACAATCTATTTTTAGTGTAATGTTCATGCATATAAAGTTAATGTAAAATAGATAGTGATATTATAAGCAGAATCTAAGTAGGATGGATAAAATGTAGAAATTCATCTGATGTATTGTATAATAGAAGAATTTTACTCAAACTTAAAAGTAAATTTTGCAGAACGGTTATAAAACTAATAATGTTATATGGTGTTAAATGTTGGCCTATAAAATAGAAATATAAAATAAAATAAGTGTCGTAAAAATAAAGATGTTAAGGTGGATGAGTAGGTATACGTGAAAAGATAAGATGAGAAATGAGTATATCTGCAAGAAAATAGAGAAAGTCAACTTAAATGGTCTAGACATATAAATCGTAGGCTAATAAAAACTTCAGTAAGAAAAATTAAATTATTGAATCTTACCCGTGTAAAAAGAGGATGAGGAAGACTGAAAAAAGATATGACAAGAAATTATAAAAAATGATCTTACACATTTGAAGTCAAATAAGAATTTGTTATTTAATAGAGTACAATGAAAGCAAAGAATTCATATAGTTAACCCCACCTAGTGGGATAAAGGCATGGTAGTTATTGTTGCTGTTCATGCATACAAAATATGCTATTAATTGCACCAGCTAGTTAACATGCTATGGGTGGAAATTAATCTGCAGATTCTCTTGCCTAAAGGTGCAGAGAATGTAAATCTATTTAAATGTAACACAGCAACATTTTCGTTATTATTCGATTAAATATATCAAGATTCTAAATTTCCAAAAGCAGGAATTGGCATCCATTCACTCACAGGATAAATGTGATATCATCGTTCACAGCCATATGCCTTATTTTCTAAGTTGAGGAGGACGAAACTATGAAGTAGGTTCAGACAAAGGACACCCTACATCCCATATAATTGCTGCAGATAAGTTCTGCTGGTGCACTAAATTCTCTATTAAGCAAAACATTAAGGTGATATTCATGCTACAGTTAAGTACAGATTTTGCTACCTACTGCGTATAAGAGATATAGGATGAGTGGCATATACAAAAAGAAGAGAAACGAGATGTATACTTTTGAAAGCGATGTAGTTTTTCTTACAGCAATAATCAGCTACTTCCAAGATATATCTTTTGAGGCACAAGAAACAGCCATTTCTATTATTTACCCACTTTCATAATGCATCTTAGACTCAAATTCAGTATAATTCCACTGACAGATGGCATAATTTATCATAAAACTCTGCACATGGCCAGAGAACACATTGAGCTTTCGGAAACAAAACAGTAAACGCCAAATCAGTCTAGGTTTGAGAATCAGACAGTTACATATTAAACTGACTAAAATGATGTAAAACCAATTGATCTGCCATACGCTATAGAGTGAGCAAATCAGAATAGCAAGTTTATCAAGCTTTATAAGACAAAATGACAGTAATAACCAAAAGACAAAATGAGGATTCCAACAGCCGGTGAACAAACACACCTGTAAGTTCTGGAATTGGCTTGTTTCAGTCTTGCAAAAGAAAGCAAAAGAAAAATAATAAATTGAAGTTCCTACATGATCTCATATGAGAATAATTACAGATGAATAGTATTACCTGTGTTTCCTCACTTGTTCCCTTAGCTAGTGTCTCAAGTACTCTGATCCGGGATAAATACTTCTCCTCACGTGCTTTCATCAAGCCACTTTGCTAAGAAAGTATTCAAAGAAATGTAAGCTTAATGTTATGCATAACTAGAAAGAAAACAAAGGAAAAAGAAACTTTTTAATCTATCATACTAGCTGAAACCATGCCACACTAATTTTTCATATATCAAACATGGCCACACTTTCCTTACACAACATAGCGCAGCTTCCGCGAGCTTGCTAAATGCAACAATTGTAAGGCATTTTGTCAAGACTCAAAAGCTCGTGGTTTGTGAAATTTAAACTAAATTAAAAGAGGAATGACAAGCTTTATAAAACAACAACAGCCTCAATCCTAATCTAGTTGCGTTGCACTACATGGATTCTTCTTTCCATTCAGCTTTATATGAAGGAATGTTTTCTATAAGAGCTAGTGATTCAGAGTCATGTTTAAAGTCCTTTTTTTATTTCACCTGCTCTCTTTAACATTGACTTAGAACATCTCATATGTATGCATAGGAGACTCTATAGATAAAAAAATAGACATATCCAAATTACCTTAAATATCTCTCACTCATCTTGTCCACTATAACCTTAGAGTCTATTTAGTTGAAGGGAAAAAAATGAGGAAAAAAATTTTAGCATCTTTTGAAATATATATATGATGGAAAATAAAGTTAGTTAATTATGTTAAAAAATTTACATAATATAATATAAAATTAATTGATGTATTGAGAATTATACAAGATATGATATAAGAGAACCTTTTTATATAGGTAAATATCATCAAAGTCCCTAAGATAGGAAGTAATATCAAGTAGGTTCACGATTTTAAAAAATTTTCAATAAGATCCCTAAGGTTGTCATTAATATTTCAATCAAGCCCTTTTTAATTAATTTGATTTTTTCATCTTTTAAATAAAATTTATTTTCAAATTAAATTTTAAAATATAAAATGAAAAAAATACACTAATTTTAAAATATAAAATGAAAAAAATACACTCCCTTCTTTAGTTCACTAGCCGTGGCCACCACCATGACCATTTTGGTCATGACCATAACCTAAATACCCTCCAACCAAATAGGTAAATATTTCTCACTCATCTTATCCTCTATATATGTCACACACACCCTCTCTCTGATACAATATTTTTAAAATGACTCACTCCATTATAACCACTCATTTATGTTAATATTTGTATCTCAAGCACAATACAAGGTCAAGCCTTGTAAATGCAAAAAAAAATTGACTTTACAAGTCAACATTGGTGAAAATCAAGAAGCAGACATGAATCCCATGATCAGACGCCAACCATCCTCGATTGAGGATTGTTAATTTTTCTAATACTAACAACAGTCAAAATCAAATGTTTAGAAGCCATCAACATAATAATCATAAACTTTTTATAGTTCTCCCAACAAGTTAGAAATGCGTGTTCTTACATGTCTGATATGCTCTGCTTGAGTTGTAATGCGCCTTTCAATTTCTTGAATAACCTTCCCCAGCAAGCATGCTACACGCTAGGTCAAAAAAAAAGGAGAAATATACAACTGAATGAAAGTGCAAAAAAAAAAAACTGATTGAATAGCATTAAATCAAGTTTTCTATTACAGTTAAGAGGATTTAATGTATCCGCAAAATAGCATACCTGAGTTAAGTCCCCATTTTTCTTCTCAACACTGTCATCAAGAATCCCATTCGCAACACTCAGAAGTGATTGTGTTGGAGCATGCTGCAGGCAATAATAACTCGTCCCCTTATGAGAGAAAAGGGACCACTAGGAAGGCTAATAGATGAACAGAACTTACATCTAAACTGTTTGATTTCGTCATTTCTGAAATATTAGCTGCAGAAAGTTCAGAATACTGGCCCTGTTTTAGCTGGAAAACTTCATGGAACTTGTGACAGGTATGATAAGATAAGGCACTTGTAGGATCTAAGAAGAAATGCATAACTATTTCAAGAAACTACAAAACTTCCAATATAAACCCAACTCTGACCACAATGACAAATACTCCCAATTTGATTTCGAGGCTGGGGTGAAAATAGGGACAAAAATCTGTATTACTTCATAAACTCCAATTAAAAATGATAATTTAGAAAAAGAATGGATAGGTTGTGCATTGAACATAGCAGTTATGACATCATCTATTAACTTCTCAACTTAATAGTGTTTGAATTATCTAGTACTGTACCAATATCAGCCGCTGCTATCATTTTTAAGTAGTTGTTAACACGTGGTTCCAGCGCTGCATCTTAGCCGTACAGGTGGAGCCGTGGTAGCATTAACTCTTCATTATTTTTATTATTCTTGCATTTCTCAAACCTCGGCCACGAGAGTTCGGCCAAACATCGTCCACGATGATTCAAGCATCGATGACGATGTTTCCCAACCACGCCTGTCGCTGTTAGCGTGCCACAACCGTACCTTTTCCAATACAGCATGCTTCTTTCAATCACGAAAATCAAGGGTCCGCATGCTCCAGTCATTACCGACCCTTAAAAGAAATACCAAAATCAAGAAGCTAAGCTTTCCCTCCTCTACTTCCGGCCCCTCCGGTGGCAGACAATGGTGGGACCACCAGTGTGGACTCAGCAATTGAATATTCTATCCTCTTCCGAAAAATCCGGACCGAGCTCCACTATCTCCTGCCTATNCTATCCCCTGCCTTTAAATTCCCTTGAACAGGCTTCAAGGGGGGGGGGGGGACTTTTTCTTTTTGAGGAACCGCAGGATCCCTTTTCTACCCTTATACTAAGAGCTCAAGATAAGGAAGCTCTCTCTCTCTTTTTAGTTCATTGTACTGGTCTTTCTGACCATCTCTTTTCTTTTTCTAGTGGAATCATCTCTTGCTGATCACTCGGTGGACGTAGGGGATTTCCTCCCTGAACCACCTTAAATCTTTGTGTGTTGTTCTGGATACGTATTACTTTTATTTAAGCCATAATCATCAAGCTTAGCTCTCTGTGTGTCGCTATCTCTCGGAACTCTCTCTTTCTATCTCTCTTTCTCTTGGGATCCCCTACTTCCTACGTCAACAGTATTGAGGAAAAATTAGTAAATTAGAGAAGCTGATCGACAGCTTTTCCATTTCCAAGGTGAAACACTAGTATCTCTTGTCCTTTCAATTCTTATATGTCAATTCTCGTTTTAAATTCAAAGTGGGGTGCAAGAATTTGATGATAAATCTACATATTAGACAATGTCCATTTAATCAAAGTACCAGCCAGTGTGGAGATAAGGTACATACATAATAAATCCTTCTACAGAAACAATTCTACCATTAACAATATGCTCTAAATATATGTTGCCTCAAGAATTATACAAATGAAGTTTACCTGAGAAAACCAAGCTACTTGAGGCTTGATGGAAGCTTGATTTTCTGTTCTCTCCAAAAACTGGAGAACATGGCCCACGTTGAGTACCATCAGCACCCATGTACTCCCTCACTTTTGACCTCTTGATTTGCAAGCTTCTACACCTGGGCAGCAAACTGGCAACCCTGTCTTTCCTAACAATGGAACCCAAGTAACTCCGGAGGGAGAGAAGGCATTCTACAACTGCAGACATTTTCCCCTTGATCCATGAGGGGTACAACAACATAGTTGCATCAATGTTCTTCTAAATAACAAATCCTCTGCAATTTTCCTTGCCAGAAAGTAAAGGTTACCTTCTCCATATCTGATAATTGAAAACTTGGCAAGCCCAACTCAGTGACGACGGAGAGGAACCTATTCACATTCACCACGCGCTTTTCCGTAGAAATGTAGCCGTCATTTCCGATCTGAACAAGAGCACACACAAGTCAGAATTCTAGCTTGAAGGGCCATTCCAGAACAAGTCTTCAGAAAAGCAGGTATTTCAGAAAAGCAGGTATTGAAGAACGGCTTAACCTCGTCGACTACACTAGGATTCAATTTCCTGAGAATGTCATTGAAGATGGAACCATCTAACAGTTGCACTCTGAGCTCCCATTCCGTCGCCTCCGAGGGCAGCCTAAGCTCCGGGAACAAACTGTTCAGCCATGACAATACTTCCGATCGCTTCTTCGCTGCGCATAGAAGAAATTGCCACAAGTTCTTAAAGCCAGAAGAGAATAAAAGAAAGAAATCGATAAGAAATTGCTATGTCGAAGATGTTTTTTCGCACCATCGCTGGCATCGAGGTTTATGCTTCCCATGTACTCTCTATGGACCACCTCAGCTTTCCTGATAGAGCACGGAAAAATGAATCAAGAATCTCAGCTCCCTCGTAGGCGAATCACGAGATTAGATCCGCGTTCAGGAATAAGAAAACACACCAATTGAAAAACTGAAAAAAAGGTTCGACGCGCAGAGCAACAAGATTCTAACAAGCTTACCGCCGGATATTGGGTGACAAATATGGGATACCTCGGCCAGAGGCCGAGGGGGAAGGGGCGGAGAGGGATTTGCGGCCATCCGGGGACGGGCTGATAGCCGAGTGGGAAAGCGTTCGGCAAGAGCGGACCTGAGACACCTCCGAGCATGTCGGGCGTCTTCTCGTTCGCTGTCATCCTTCAATTAACGGCCGGGAAAAGCGAGAAGAACGGTGACGGCGAAACGCCGTGCTGCTAAAATTCAAAACGAATTCTAGGCGCCCATTGGTTACTGGTTAAATCTGGGTAATTAGGTTAACCCATTTAACATGGTTTTAACCCAGAACTAAACATGCTCACTACTGGCGTTATCTTCTTGTGTAGGCAGTAAAAATAACTTAAATCTTTTACTCTGTCTGGTTGAAGGAAAAAAAAAAAAAAAAAAAATTTTAGAAAAATATATATGACGTGAAATAAAGTAAGTTAGTTATATTAAAAATTGTGTTAGATATGAAATAAAGTGATTATTTAATATTAAAATTTGTGTAGAATGAGATATAAAATAATTTTTAAAATTTTTTTTAAATAAATTTAAGATTTTAATTATGACTAAAATAATATATTTTTTAGCCAATTGCCAAACAGAGTTTAGCTTTTAGCTACAATTTTGAGTGATAATTTTATTATAATTTTTTATAATACTATTTATATGTATTATTAAATTAAATAATTAATTTATTATATAACTTGATGTAATATTTGAGATAATATTTAATCAAACAACACATACGATATTGAAATCTAATAAAACTATATATTTCATACATATATTTCATGAATCTTATTGTATTATTTATAGTTCACAAATTTATATAAAGATTTTTATCTCAGTAGATTGAGTTTAAAGTAATTTATATACATAAATAACTCAAAAAAATTAAAATTTAGGATTTATGATTTAAGTTTTAAGGTTTAATTTTTTGTGTTATAAGTTAAGATATATGATTTAGCCTTGTAGATTTTAGGCTACCACCATTTTCTGGCTTTAAATTCAAAATATAATAAAATTTTATTTAGAAATAACATAAATCTGTAATATTTTGTAAATAAAATATTGTATACATAATTGTCTCACAAAATTTATCATTGTTACGAAGAATGCGAATGACAATAATAGACAGCATAGATCTCATGTGAGACAGTAAATTATCACAGGCAAGGATGGAGTGTAGCAACAATAATCACTCTATGTTCAAATTAATATATAATTCGAACAGAGCTCAAGTTAAGTCACAAGTAATATTTATAATTCGTAATTTTATTGAACCGAGTTTGAAGCGTGGCACATTCAAATCAAATCGATTCATATTAATCTTAGCTTGAAATTCATTTTTTAAATAAAAATAACATATTTTCTATCGAGATATTATCAGAAAAATTAGAAAATTTAATTTGAATATTTTGTAGTAATTCTTCAGTATGCAGTCCCTATACAAATTGTAATTTATTTTTTCAGTATGTGTTTCTTTTAAATTATCTGTCATATATCATGATCCACTTATTTGAAATTCATTTGTAATTGTGCATTTTTTGATAGACTAATTATAATTTTGTTAAATTTGTTTTTGCTTCTAATCCTATAACTATCCTAAAATTTATTTTGTTTTGGGTTTATCTTTTATTTTTTATCTCGTCATGACTTATATTTGAAAGATAGGATAAACTAAATATTTGTGAGATTTTACAAATATTGATATAATTTCTCTCAAAGAGTTCCATTGTATTTTTACTATTTGAGTAAACTCTCTCCATTATGTATAGTGATGTGCATCAATGATAATTTTTCTGATTATTTCAATTTTGTGTCTTTCCATATTTGACTCAAAAGAAATAAACATGCATCATCTTCCATCGAATAATGTCATTAACTTAACTTTTAATAAAAATGACAAAGCTCTGCCTTTATATATATCATCCAAGATTCTATTCTGTAGATCTTTTGGTAAGAATGTCATCACCTTCTTTAAGTGTTTTTTCTTTTTGACTTTCTTCATATAAGAAGAGTTTAATTATATTTTAGAAAACTAATTCATGAATTCTTTTTATCAAAAGTACAATCTTGTTTTTTCTCGGTTTTGGTTATATTGTTTTCAATTAATCTAAATTTCATATGAAATAAAAATAATTCTGTATTTATCAAAGTTTTGAACAATATAGTTTTATCCTTAAAACTAACTAGCACTGAATTATAATTAAATCTAATTTTGTATTGTCTTTTATTTGACTTATATTATGCAATTCATTTTCTTCTTAATTTAGATCTTTTATTATTAATGAATTTAAAAATTATCTAGTTGTCGTATAATTACTAGTATTCTACTGAAGTAACTTGATATTTATTAAATCAATCTCTAAATATACGTATTCTATAAAATTTCATTGATACAATAATCAATAGATGTATAATTGTCATTGTTTGGTTTTAATACAATGAAATGTAACATATTAGTCACTAAAAGCATGTATTCAATTAAAATAGATTAATATATTATCAAATAGTGGTATAATTGCTGCAATTATATAAAATTAGCTCTATATATATATATATA
>JAEMOT010003763.1:191404-212145 GCA_019297695.1 Apostasia ramifera | reverse complement strand
ATATATATATATATATATATATAATTAGTGCCTAAATGTGTGTAATAAATTAAAATACAACATTATAACTTCTTTAAGTTTTGTAATTTTCAGCATTAAGTTTAAACACCTTAACGTATAATAAGTAATTATCTAAATATTAGTATTCTGTTCATATATATTGAAAATTCATCAAATAGTCGTACAATTGCTAGTATTTAATTCGAAATATATAAATATATTATCAAATAATCATATAATTGCTGCTACTAAATTAAAATATAATGATATAATATCATTAAATTGTGTAACTGTTAGTGTTAAGGTAAAATACCTCCTTAATGTATAATAAGTGAATATCTAAATGTTAGCGTTCTGCTTGTATACATTAAAAAGTCATCAAATAGTCATACAATTGCCGGTATTCAAATAAAATAACTCTATTTGTAACAAATCAGTCTCCCAATATATTCAACCTAAATTTATGATATAGCAACGAATAATTATATAATTGCCATCATTCAACTCAACTACTTTATTATATAGCAAATTAATCTTTAAAAATGTATATTTAGTTGAAAGATATTAACATATTCTTAAATAATTAACTAATTTCTAGCGTTACATTAAAATATTTGATTTGTATTGGATTAGTCTCTAAATATATTTAATGGAAAGACATCAATATAACATATATAGGTTGTGTATTTATTAGTCTTATGTTAAAATGCCATAACATAGGATAAATCGACGTCTAAATGCTAGTTTACTGTTTAGATACAACAAAAAATTATTGAACAATCTTATAATTTCTAGTATTCAATTTATAAAACTTGATAAGTAAGGAATTTGTCTATAAATACACTTATTCAACAAACGTTCATCGATATAGTAATAAGTACCTATATAATTGTCACTATTCTATTCTTATTCCTTGATATGCAATAAATCGATGACTGGATGCTAGTATTTTACTCTCCTATGATAAAAAAATAATAAATAATTGTATAATTTTTAGCATTAAGTTAACGTAACTGATATATAATAAATTGGTCTCTAAATACATGAATATAGATTAAATTCAAAAAATATAGCAATGAATATCAACATAATAGCTACTATTTAGTTCAAATATGTTAATAAGTAATAAATTAGTTTTTAAAAATGTGTATTCTCTAGAAATATATCAATATATTGTAAATAATCATATAATTATAAGTATTAAGTCACACCATCTTAACATATATTGAATTTGTCTCTAAATATATGTATTTAACTAAAATACATCAATAAAAAATATATAACTTATATAATTTTTAATATTAAGATAATGCATCATAATATGAAATAAATCGAAATCTAAGTACCAGTATTTCCTTTAAATGAATTAAAAAATCTTCAAGTTGTTGATATATATCAAATTAGTTCTCAAATGTATGTATTAAATTAAAATATAATGATATAGTATCTTTAAATTGTATAATTGTCAGTATTAAGTTAAAATACTTTAATGTGAAAATAGTCTAAATATTTGTATTCTGCTCATATATATTGAAAAGTCATCAAATAGTCATATAATTGCCAGTGTTGAATTAAAATAGCTTTATTTGTAACGAATCAGTCTCTTAATACATATATTCAGCCTAAATTTATTGACATAATAATGAATAGTTATATAATTGCCATCATTCAGCTCAACTACATTATTATATAGCAAATTAATCTTTAAAAATGTGTATTTAGTTGAAATACATTGATATAATTTTAAATAATTGTATAAATTCTAACTTTACATTAATATACTTTGATTTATATTGGATCGATCTCTAAATATATGTAATTAGTGGAAAGATATTTATATAAATTGTGTAATTATTAGTATTACATTAAAATGCTACAACATAGGATAAATTATTATCTAAATGACAAAATACAGTTTAGATACAACGAAAAATTATTGGGTAACTTATAATTTCTAGTATTCAATCTAAATAACTTGATAAATAAGAAATTAGTCTCTAAATGCACGTATTCAACAAACATTCTAAATGTTACAATCAGTAGCTATATAATTGCCGCTATTCTCCTCTTATTCCATGATATATAATAGTCGATGACTAAATATTAGTATTTAATTCTCTTATATTGAAAAATAATTAATAATTATATAATTACTATTATTAAATTAAAGTTACCTTATTTATAACAAATTGGTCTTTAAATACGATTATGTACGTTTAATTCAAAAAACTATACCGATGAATATTCATGCAATTGCCATTGTTCTGTTCAAATATGTTGATATATAATAAATAGTCTTTAAAAATATATATATTCTTTTGAAATACATCAATATATTTGTAGATAATTATATAATTACAAGTATTAAGTTAAACTGTCTTAATATATATTTAATTAGTCTCTAAATATGTATATTCAATTAATATATACTAATAGAACATATATAAGTTATGTAATTATTCATATTAAACTAATATATCATAATATGAAATAAATTGAAATCTAAGGACTAGTATTTCTTAAAAATGAATTGAAAATTCATCTAATTGTCGTATAATTGCTAGTATTCTGTTGAAGTAACTTGCTATTTATTGAATCGATATTTAAATATATATATTCAGTAAAACTTCATCGATATAGCAATCACTAGATATATAATTGCTACTGTTCAGTTCTAATACAAAGATATATAACAGATTAGTCATTAAAAGCATGTATTTAGTTCAAATATATTAATATATTATCAAATAGTCATATAATTATCACAACTATGTTATTATTGTTGCAATATGTTTAAATTAGTTCCCAAATGCATGTATTAAATTAAAACATAACGATATAATATCTTTAAGTTGTGTAATTATGATAATTAAGTTAAAATACTTTAATATAGAATAATTAATTGTCTAGATTTTAATAATCTACAGATATAAATTGAAAAGCCATCAAATAATCATATAATTATCAATGTTCAATTAAAAAGCTTTATTTGTAAGGAGCGTATATTCTGCCTAAATTTATTGAAATAGCAATAAATAGTTGTATAATTACTATCATTTAGCTCAACTACTTTATCATATAGCAAAATAATCTTTAATGTATTCAGTTGAATACATTGACATATTTTTAAATAATTGTATAATTTTTAGTATTATATTAAATTACCATGATATGTATCGGATAGATCTCTAATATATTCAATGGGAAAATATCGATGTAATATATATAAATTATGTAATTATTAGTATTATGTTAAAATGCTATTTTATAGGATAAATTATTGCCTAAATACTCACATACAATTTAGATACGATGAAAAATCATTAAAATACCTTATAATTTCTAGTTTTAATCTAAATAACTTGATAAGAATGGAATTGGCCTCTAAATGTGAGTATTCAAGAAATATTCATCGATATAGCAATTAATAACTGTATAATTGTCACTATTCTACTCTTATTCCTTGTTATGTAATAAATAGATGATTGAGTGCTAGTATTTTATTTTCTTACGATAAAAAAGTAATGAATAATTATATAATTACTAATATTAAGTAAATATAACTTGATGTATAACAAATTACTCTCTAAATACATGAATATAGGTTAAATTTAAAAAAATATAGCAATGAACATTCATATAATTGTTACTATTCAGTTTAAATATATTGATATGTAACAAAAAAGTCTTTGAAAATGTGAATTCTCTTGAAATATATCAATATATTTTTAAATAATTATATAATTGCAGATATTAAGCTAAAAATTCTTAACATATTTTGAATTAGCGTCAAATATATATTCAATTAAAATATATTGATAGAATAAATATAAGTTGTATAATTATTAATATAAGCTAATATGTCATAACAAGACATAAATCAAAATCTAAACATCAATATTTCTTTTAAATGAATCCAAAAATCAATGAGTTACCATATAATTTTTGGTATTCTGCTGAAGTAACTTATTATTTATTGAATTAATTTCTAAATATATGTATTTTATAAAACTCCATCAATACAACAATCAACAAATGTATAATTGCCAATATTCGGTTCTAATATATTGATATATAACAAATTAGTTACTAAAAGCATGTATTCAGTTGAAATATATTAATATATTATCAAATAGTCATATAACTGTAGAATTATATTAAAATAGCTCGATATATATGAAGTTAGTGCCTAAATATGTGTATTAAATTAAACTATAACGATATAACAACTTCAAATTGCGTAATTATGAGTATTATGTTAAAACATCATATTGTATAATAGGTAATTATATAAATATTAGTATTCTACTTGTATACATTGAAAAGTCATCAAATAGTCACACAATTTTTAGTATTCAATTAAAATAGCTTTGTTTGTAAGTAACTAATCTGTTAATGCATATTTTCAGCCTATTTTTATCAATATAACAATAAATAATTATTATATAATTGCTATTATTTAGCTCAAATATGTTATTATATAGCCAATTAAACTTTAAAAATAAGTATTCAGTTGAAATACATCGAGAAATTTTTTAATAATTTTGAAATTCAGTTGAAAATACTTTGATATGTATCGGATTTGTCTCTAAATGTATATACTTACATGAAATACATCGATATTACATATATAAATTGTGTAATTATTATTGTTATATTAAAATGTTATGATATAGAATAAAGTATTGTCTAAATATTAGTATACATATTAGAGATAATGAAAAATCATTGAATAACCTAATAATTTCTAGTATCCAATCTAAGTAATTTGATAAGTAAGGAATTAGCCTGTAAATGCACGTATTCAACAAATATTCACCAATATAGCAATCAGTAGCTATATAATTACCACAATTCTCCTTTTATTTCTTGATATATGATAAATTCATGACTGAATGTATTTTTTAGTCTCCTACGATGAAAAACTAATGAATAATTATATAATTATTAGTATCAAGTTAACATTACTTTATATATAATGAATTAATTTTTAAATAAATGTATATAGTTTTAATTTAAAAATATAGTAATGAATATTCATATAATTGCCAATATTCTATTCAAATATGTTGATATGTAATAAATTCATCTTTAAAAACTTGTATTCTTTTGAAATACATTAATATATTAGTAAAAAATAGTATAATTACAGGGATTAAGTTAAACTGTCTTAACCTATATTGCATTAGTCTTTACATGTGCCTATTCAGTAAAATATGTCAATAGAACATATTTAAGTTATTTGATTGCTAACATTAAGCTAATACGTCATAATATAAAATAATTTAAAATCTATGTACCAGTATTTTTTTAAAATGAATTCAAAAATCATTGAGTTGTCATATAATTGCTCGTATTCATCTAAAGTAACTTGTTATTTATTGAATTGATCTCTAAATATATATGTATTCGGGAAAACTTCATCGATACAATAATCAGTAAATGTATAATTGCCACTGTTCGATTCTACTACAATGATGTGTATAATATATTAGTCAGTAAAAGTATGTATTCAGTTGAAAAATATTTATATATTTTCAACTAATCATATAATTATTACAATTATGTTAAAATAGCTTAATATGTATCAAATTAGTTCCAAGTATATGTATTAAATTAAAATATAATGATATAATATCTTTAAATTGTTTAATTGTGAGTACTAAGTTAAAAAATTTTAATGTGCAATAAGTAATTGTCTAAATATTAGTATACTACTTGTATACAATGAAAAGTCATGAAATAGCTATGCAATTGCTTGTCTTTAATTAAAATAGCTTTATATGTAAGGAAGCAGTCCCTTAATACGTATATTCAGCCTAAATTTATCGAAATAGTAATAAATATTTACATAATTGCCATCATTTAGCTCAACTACATTGTTATATAGTAAATTAATCTTTAAAAATAAGTATTCCATTGAAACAAGTTGACATATTTTTAAATAATGGTATAATTTCTAGTATTTCATTAAAATAATTTGATATGTATCGGATATATCTCTAAATGTAAGTATTCAAAGAAAAGACATCGATATAGCATATATAAATTATGTAATTGTTAATATTATATCAAAATACTATAACATGGGATAAATTATTATCTAAATGCTAGGCTACAGTTCAGAAACAATAAATAATCATTGAATAATCTTATAATTTCTAGTATTCAATCTAAATAACTTGATAAATAAGAAATTAGTCTTTAAATGTACGTATTCAACAAACATTCATAAATATTGCAATCAGTAGCTATATAATTGCCACTATTCTCCTCTTATTCCATGATATATAATAGTCGATTATTAAATACTAGTATTTAATTCTCTTATGTTGAAAAATAATGAATAATTATATAATTACTAGTATTAAGTAAATATATATTAATATATAACAAATCACTTTCTAAATACATGTATATAGGTTTATTTCAAAAAACTATGGCAATGAGCATTCATATAATTGTCACTGTATTATTTAAATATGTATAAATTAATCTTTAAAAACATGTATTCTCTTGCAATACATCAATATATTTTTGTATAATTGTATAATTGTAGGTATTAAGTTAAATAATCTTAACATATATTGAATTAGTCTCTAAATATGTATATTCAGTTAAAATGTGTAGATATATGTAAGTTTTGTAATTATTAATATTAAGCTAATACATCATAATATGAAATAAATTAAAATCTAAGCACCAGTATTTCTTTTAAATGAATTCAAAAATCATCGAGTTGTCATGTAATTGTTGTTATTCTACTGAAGTAACTTGTTATTTATTGAATCGATCTCTAAATATATATATTCAGTAAAATGTCATCGATACAACAATCAGTAGATGTATAATTGCCGCTTTTCGATTCTAATACAATCATATGAAACAAATTACCTACTAAAAGCATAAATGCTAGCAATAAAACAACTTATATATGTTCTATCGACGTAGTTTACTAAATACGCACATTTAGAGACTAGTGCAATATATGTTAAAACAGTTTAACTTAATCCCTATGATTATACAATTATTTACCAATATATCGATATTCAATATATGTTAAGATAGTATAACTTAATATTTGTAATTATACAATTATTTAAAAAAAATATATCGTTGTATTTCAAGAGAATTATTTTTAAAGACTAATATATTACATATTAACGTATTTCAACTAAATAGTAGCAATTATATGGATGTTCATTGCTATATATCAAGTTATGTTACTACCAATTATCTAATTATTCATTATTATTTCATTGTAGGAGAATAAAATACTAGAATTGAGTCATCGATTTATTTCATTGTCTTTTCTTTGAATACTTACATTTAGAGATATATCCGATATATATCGAATTATTTTAATGAAATACTAGAAATTACACTATTATTTAAAAATATGTCAACTTGTTTCAATGGAATACTTATTTTTAAAGATTAATTTACTATATAACAATGTAGTTGAGCTGAATGATGGCAATTATGTAAATATTTATTGCTATTTCGATAAATTTAGGTTGAATATACGTATTAAGGGACTGCTTCCTTACATATAAAGCTATTTTAATTAAATACAAGCAATTGCATAGCTATTTCATGCATAATAAGTTATTTTAACTGAATGCAAGCAATTGTGTGAGTATTAAATTAGTTATCATTGTATTTGAAGAGAATATATGCAATTTGACTTTGATCTTGTCTATATGAAGGTTTTTAACATAACACTCTCATTACACACCTAATATTTTCTATATTGATGTATTTCACTTGAATATTGATATTTGGCAATCTCTTCAGGACATTTGATTGCGTTCTAATGTAATACCTACAATTACACATCATTTTATCAGTATATCGATCAATTTTAAGAGAATAGTCTCTTTTAGGGTCTGATTTTTGACATATCATTGAATTTGAGTTGAATAGTGATGTTTTTGCAGCTATTCATTGTATTACGTTGAATTTAGGTGTAGTACAAGCATTTAAAGTACAATTCATTGCATAATAAATTATTTTAACTGAATACAAGCAATTGTGTGAGTATTCAACTAGTTTTTATTGTATTTGAAGAGAATATATGCAATTTTACTTTGATCTTATCTATATGAAGGTTTTTTAATATAATACTTTGATTACATATCTAATGTTTGCTCATTAATGTATTTAACTCGAAAAGTGATGTTTGGCGATTTATTATTGACATTTGATTGTGTTTTAATGTAATACCTACAATTACATATCTTTTTATCAGTATATTGATTAATTTCAAGAGAATAGGCTCTTTTAGGGTCTGATTTATGACATATCATTGAATTTGAGTTGAATAGTAATGTGTTTGCAGCTATTTATTATATTACGTTGAATTCAGGTGGAGTACAAGCATTTAGAGTACAATTCATTGCATAATAAGTTATTTTAACTGAATACAAGCAATTGTGTAAGTATTTAATTAGTTTTTATTGTATTTGAAGAGAATATATGTAATTTTACTTTGATCTTATCTATTTGAAGGTTTTTTTAATATAATACTCTGATTACACATCTAATGATTCCTATATTGATATATTTCAATCGAAAAATGATATTTGCCGATCTATTAAAGACATTGGATTGCGTTTTAATGTAATGCCTACAATTACACATCTTTTTGTCAGTATATTGATCAATTTTAAGAGAATAGGCTCTTTTAGGGTCTGAATTATGACATATCATTGAATTTGAGTTGAGTTTTTACAGCTATTCATTGTATTACGTTGAATTCAAGTGGAGTACAAGCATTTAGAGTACGATACTTTGCATAATAAGTTATTTTAACTGAATACAAGAGATTGTGTGAGTATTCAATTAGTTTTTAATGTATTTGAAGAGAATATATGTAATTTGACTTTGATCTTGTCTATATGAAGGTTTTTTAACATAATACTTTGATTACATACCTAATGTTTGCTATATTGATGTATTTCAATCGAAAATTGATATTTGGCGATCCATTAGGGACATTTAAAAGCATTTTAATGTAATACCTATAATTACACATCTTTTTGTCGGTATAACTATCAATTTTAAGAGAATAGGCTCTTTTAGGATCTAATTTATGACATATCAATGAATTTGAGTTGAATAGTGATGTTTTTGCAGATATTTATTGCATTATGTTGAATTCAAGTAGAGTACAAGCATTTATAGTACGATTCATTGCATAATTAGTTATTTTAACTGAATACAAGCAATTGTATGAGTATTCAATTAGTTTTTATTGTATTTGAAGAGAATATATGCAATTTGACTTTAATCTTGTCTATATGAAGGTTTTTAACATAACACTCTCATTACACACCTAATATTTACTATATTAATGTATTTCACTCGAATATTGATATTTAGCGATCTCTTAAGGACATTTGAATGCGTTCTGATGTAATACCTACAATTACATATCTTTTTATCAGTGTATCGATCAATTTTAAGAGGGTAGTCTCTTTTAGTGTCTGATTTATGACATATCATTGAATTTGAGTTGAATAGTGATGTTTTTGCAGCTATTCATTGTATTACGTTGAATTCAAGTGGATTACAAGTATTTAGAGTACGATTCATTGCATAATAAGTTATTTTAACTGAATACAAGAGATTGTGTGAGTATTTAATTAGTTTTTAATGTATTTTAAGAGAATATATGCAATTTGACATTGATCTTGTCTATATGAAGGTTTTTTAACATAATACTCTGATTACACACCTAATGTTTGCTATATTGATGTATTTCACTCGAAAATTGATGTTTGACGATCTATTAAGGACATTGGATTGCGTTTTAATATAATACCAATAATTACACATCTTTTTATCAGTATATTGATCAATTGTAAGAGAATAGGCTCTTTTAGGGTCTGATTATGACATATCATTGAATTTGAATTGAATTTTTGCAGCTATTCATTGTATTACGTTGAATTCAAGTGGAGTACAAGCATTTAGAGTACGATTCATTGCATAATAAGTTATTTTAACTGAATACAAGCAATTGTGTGAGTATTAAATTAGTTATCATTGTATTTGAAGAGAATATATGCAATTTGACTTTGATCTTGTCTATATGAAGGTTTTTTAACATAATACTCTTATTACACACCTAATGTTTGATGTGTTTCACTCGAAAATTGATATTTGGCAATCTATTAGGGACATTTGATTGCGTTTTCATGTAATACCTACAATTACACATCTTTTTGTCGGTATATTGATCAATTTTAAGAGAATAGGCTCTTTTAGGATCTGATTTATGACATATCAATGCATTTGAGTTGAATAATAATGTTTTTGCAGCTATTCATTGTATTACGTTGAATTCAGGTGGAGTAACAGCATTTAGAGTACGATTCATTGCATAATAAGTTATTTTAACTGAATACAAGCAATTGTGTGAGTATTCAACTAATTTTTATTATATTTGAAGAGAATATATGCAATTTGACTTTGATGTTATCTATATGAAGATTTTTTAATATAATACTTTGATTACACATCTAATGTTTGCTATATTGATGTATTTAACTCGAAAAGTGATGTTTGGCGATTTATTATTGATATTTGACTGTGTTTTAATGTAATACCTATAATTAAACCACTTTTTATCAGTATATTGATCAATTTTAAGAGAATAGGCTCTTTTATGGTCTGATTTATGACATATCATTGAATTTGAGTTGAATAGTGATGTTTTTGCAGCTATTTGTTTTCTTATGTTGAATTCAGGTGGAGTACAAGCATTTAGAGTACAATTCATTACATAATAAGTTATTTTAACTGAATACAAGCAATTGTGTGAGTATTCAACTAGTTTTTATTATATTTGAATAGAATATATGCAATTTGACTTTGATCTTATCTATATAAAGGTTTTTAATATAATACATTGATTACACATCTAATGTTTGCTATATTGATGTATTTAACTCGAAAAGTGATGTTTGGCGATTTATTAGGAACATGTGATTGTGTTTTAATGTAATACCTACACTTACACATCTTTTTATCAGTATATTGATCAATTTCAAGAGAATAGGCTCTTTTAGGGTCTGATTTATGATATATCATTGAATTTGAGTTGAATAATGATGTTTTTGCAGCTATTTATTTTATTACGTTTAATTCAGGTGGAGTACAAGCATTTAGAGTACAATTCATTGCATAATAAGTTATTTTAACTGAATACAAGTAATTGTGTAAGTATTCAATTAGTTTTTATTGTATTTGAAGATAATATATGCAATTTTACTTTGATCTTATCTATATGAAGATTTTTTTAATATAATACTCTGATTACAAATCTAATGATTGCAATATTGATGTATTTCAATCGAAAAGTGATATTTGCCTATCTATTTGGAATATTGGATTGCGTTTTATTATAATACCTACAATTACACATCTTTTTGTGAGTATATTGATCAATTTTAAGAGAATAGGCTTTTTTAGGGTCTGATTTATGATATATCATTGAATTTGAGTTGAATAGTGATGTTTTAGCAGCTATTCATTGTATTACATTGAATTCAGGTAGAGTACAAGCATTTAGAGTACAATTCATTGCATAATAATTTATTTTAACTGAATACAAGCAATTGTGTAAGTATTCAATTAGTTTTTATTGTATTTGAAGAGAATATATGCAATTTACTTTGATCTTATCTATATGAAGGTTTTTTTAATATAATACTCTGATTACAAATCTAATGATTGCTATATTTATGTATTTCAATCGAAAAGTGATATTTGCCTATCTATTTGGAACATTGGATTGCGTTTTATTATAATACCTACAATTACACATCTTTTTGTCAGTATATCGATCAATTTTAAGAGAATAGGCTCTTTTAGGAACTGATTTATGACATATCAATGAATTTGAGTTGAATAGTGAAGCTTTTGCAGCTATTCATTGCATTACGTTGAATTCAAGTGGAGTACAAGCATTTAGAGTACGATTCGTTGCATAATAAGTTATTTTAACTGAATACAAGTAATTGTGTGAGTATTCAATTAGTTATCATTGTATTTGAAGATAATATATGCAATTTTACTTTGATCTTATCTATATGAATGTTTTGTAATATAATACTCTGATTACACATCTAATATTTGCTATATTGATATATTTCAATTGAAAATTGATGTTTGGCGATCTATTAGGGACATTTGATTGTCTTTTAATGTAATACCTATAATTACACATCTTTTTATCAGTATATCGATCAATTTTAAGAGAATAGGCTCTTTTAGGGACTGATTTATGACATATAGATGAATTTGAATTGAATAGTGATATTTTTGTAGCTATTCATTGCATTATTTTGAATTCAAGTGGAGTACAAGCATTTATAGTACGATACTTTGCATAATAAGTTATTTTAACTGAATACAAGCAATTGTGTGAGTATTCAATTAATTTTAATGTATTAGAAGAGAATATATGCAATTTGACTTTGATCTTGTCTATATGAAAGTTTTTTAACATAATACTCTGATTACACACCTGATATTTGCTCTATTGATGTATGTCAATCGAAAATTGATATTTGGCAATCTATTTGGGACATTTGTCTGCGTTTTAATGGAATGCCTACAATTACACATCTTTTTATATGTATATCGATCAATTTTAAGAGAATAGGCTCTTTTAGGGGCTGATTTATGAGATATCGTTGAATTTGAGTTGAATTTTTGCATCTATTCATTGCATTACGTTGAATTCAAGTGGAGTACAAGCATTTAAAGTACAATTCATTGCATAATAAGTTATTTTAACTGAATACAAGCAATTGTACGAGTATTCAATTAGTTTTTATTGTATTTGAAGAGAATATATATAATTTAACTTTGATCTTATCTATATGATGGTTTTTTAATATAATACTCTGATTACACATCTAATGTTTATTGTATTGATGTATTTCAGTTGAAAAGTGATATTTGGCTATCTATTAGGGACTTTTGATTGCGTTTTATTGTAATACCTACAATTACATATATTTTTGTCTGTATATCGATAAAGTACGATTCGTAGCATAATAAGTTATGTTAACTGAATACAACTAATTGTGCAATGAATCGTACTTTAAATGCTTGTACTCCACTTGAATTCAACGTAATGCAATGAATAGATGCAAAAACATCACTATTCAACTCTAATTCAACGATATCTCATAAATCAGACCCTAAAAGAGCCTATTCTCTTAAAATTGATCGATATACATATAAAAAGATGTGTAATTGTAGGCATTACATTAAAACGCAATCAAATGTCCCAAATAGATTGCCAAATATCAATTTTCGATTGACATACATCAATATAGCAAATATCAGGTGTGTAATCAGAGTATTTTATTAAAAAACCTTCATATAGACAAGATCAAAGTCAAATTGAATATATTCTCTTCAAATACATTAAAATTAATTGAATACTCACACAATTGCTTGTATTCAGTTAAAATAACTTATTATGCAAAGTATCGTACTATAACTGCTTGTACTCCACTTGAATTCAACGTAATGCAATTAATAGCTGCAAAAACATCACTACTCAAGTCAAATTCAATGATATGTAATAAATCATTGCCTAAAAGAGCCTATTCTTTTAAAATTCTTCGATATACTGACAAAAAGATGTGTAATTGTAGGTATTACATTGAAACGCAATCAAATGTCCCTAATAGATCACCAAACATCTATTTTCGATTGAAATACATTAATATAGCAAACATTAGGTGTGTAATCAGAGTATTATATTAAAGAACATTCATATAGAGAAGATTAAAGTCAAATTGCATATATTATCTTCAAATACAATGATAACTAAATGAATACTCACACAATTGCTTGTATTCGGTTAAAATAACTTATTATGCAACGAATCGTACTCTAAATGCTTGTACTCCACTTGAATTCAACGTAATGTAAAGAATAGCTGCAAAAACATCATTCAACTCAAATTTACTGATATGACATAAATAAGACCCTCAAAGAGCCTATTGTCTTAAACTTGATCGACATACTGACAAAAAGATGTGTAATTGTTTGTATTACATTAAAATGCAATCCAATGTCCCTAATAGATCGCCAAACATCAATTTCGAGTGAAATACATCAATATAGCAAACATTAGGTGTGTAATCAGAGTATTATGTTAAAAAACCTTCATATAGACAAGATCAATGTCAAATTGCATATGTTCTCTTAAAATACATTAAAAACTAATTGAATACTAACACAATCTCTTGTATTCAGTTAAAATAACACATTATGTAATGAATCATACTCTAAATACTTGTACTCTACTTGAATTCAACGTAATACAATGAATAGCTGCAAAAACATCACTATTCAACTCAAATTCAATGATATGTCAAAAATCAGACCCTAAAAGAGACTATTCTCTTAAAATTGATCGATATACTGATAAAATGATGTGTAATTATAGGTATTACATTAGAACGCAATCAAATGTCCTTAAGAGATTGCCAAATATCAATATTTAAGTGAAATACATCAATATAGAAAATATTAGGTGTGTAATGAGAGTGTTATGTTAAAAACCTTCATATAGACAAGATTAAAGTCAAATTGCATATATTCTCTTCAAATACAATAAAAACTAATTGAATACTCACACAATTGCTTGTATTCAATTAAAATAACTTATTATGTAATGAATCGTACTCTAAATGCTTGTACTCCACTTGAAATTCAACGTAATGCAATGAATAGCTGCAAAAACATATTCAACTCAAATTCATTGATATGTCATAAATCAGATCCTAAAAGAGTCTATTCTCTTAAAACTGATCGCTATACCGACAAAGATGTTTAATTGTAGGTATTACATTAAAACACTATTAAATGTCCCTAATAGATCGCCAAATATCAATTTTCGATTGAAATACATCAATATTGCAAACATTAGACGTGTAATCAGAGTATTACAATAAAAAACCTTCATATAGACAAAATCAAAGTCAAATTGCATATATTCTCTTCAATTACAATAAAAACTAATTGAATACTCACACAATTACTTGTATTCAGTTAAAATAACTTATTATGCAATGAATCGTACTATAAATGCTTGTATTCCACTTGAATTCAATGTAATGCAATGAATAGCTGCAAAAACATCACTATTCAACTCAAATTCAATGATATGTAATAAATCATTGCCTAAAAGAGCCTATTCTTTTAAAATTCTTCGATATACTGAAAAAAAGATGTGTAATTGTAGGTATTACATTGAAACGCAATCAAATGTCCCTAATACATTAATATAGCAAACATTAGGCGTGTAATCAGAGTATTATATTAAAGAACATTCATATAGAGAAGATTAAAGTCAAATTGCAAATATTATCTTCACATACAATGATAACTACTTGAATACTCGCACAATTGCTTGTATTCGGTTAAAATAACTTATTATGCAACGAATCGTACTCTAAATGCTTGTACTCCACTTGAATTCAACGTAATGTAATGAATAGCTGCAAAACATCACTATTCAACTCAAATTCATATATATGTCATAAATCAGACACTAAAAGAGCGTATACTCTTAAAATTGAATGATATACCGAAAAAAAGATGTGTATTTGTAGGTATTACATTAAAACGGAATCTAATGTCCCTAATTGATCGCCAAATATCACTTTTCGATTGAAATACATCAATATAGCAAACATTAGATGTGTAATCAGAGTATTACATTAAAAAACCTTCATATACACAAGATCAAAGTTAAATTGCATATATTCTCTTCAATTACAATAAAAACTAATTGAATACTCACACAATTGCTTGTATTCAGTTAAAATTACTTATTATGCAATGAATCGTACTCTAAATGCTTGTACTCCACTTGAATTCAACGTAATGCAATGAATAGCTGCAAAAACATCACTATTCAACTCAAATTCATTGATATGTCATAAATCAGTCCCTAAAAGAGCCTATTATCTTAAAATTGATAGATATAATGACAAAAAGATGTGTAATTACGGGTATTACATTAAAACACAATCAATTGTCCCTAATAGATCGCCAAACATTAATTTGCAATCGAAATACATTAATATAGCAAACATTAGATGTATAATCAGAGTATTATGTTACAAAACAATCATATAGATAAGATTAAAGTCAAATTGCATATATTATTTTTAAATACAATGATAACTAACTGAATACTCACACAATTGCTTGTATTCAGTTAAAATAACTTATTATGCAACGAATCGTACTCTAAATGCTTGTACTCCACCTGAATTCAACATAATACAATGAATAGCTGCAAAAAAATTCAACTCAAATTTCATTGATATATCATAAATCAGACCCTAAAAGAGCCTATTCTCTTAAAATTAATCAATATACTGACAAAAAGATGTGTAATTGTAGGTATTACATGAAAACGCAATCCAATGTCCCTAATAAATCGGCAAACATCACTTTTCGAGTTAAATACATCAATATAGCAATTATTAGATGTGTAATCAGAGTATTATATTAAAAAAACCTTCATATAGATAAGATCAAAATAAATTGCATATATTCTCTTCAAATGTAATAAAAACTAATTGAATACTTACCCAATTGCTTGTATTCAGTTAAAATAACTTATTATGCAATGAATTATTCTCTAAATGCTTGTACTCCACTTGAATTCAACGTAATGCAACGAATAGCTGCAAAAACATCACTATTCAACTCAAATTCATTGATATGTCATAAATCAGACCCTAAAAGAGCCTATTCTCTTGAAATTAATCAATATACTGATAAAAAGAGGTTTAATTGTAGGTATTACATAAAAACACAATCAAATGTCAATAATAAATCGCCAAACATCACTTTTCGAGTTAAATACATCAATATAGCAAACATTAGATGTGTAATCAAAATATTATATTAAACAAACCTTCATATAGATAAGATCAATGTCAAATTACATATATTCTCTTCAAATACATTGAAAATTAGTTGAATACTCACACAATTGCTTTTATTCAGTTAAAATAACTTATTATGCAATGAATCGTACTCTAAATGCTTGTACTCCACATGAATTCAACGTAATACAATGAATAGCTGCAAAAACATCATTATTCAACTCAAATTCAAAGATATGTCATAAATCAGATCCTAAAAGGGACTATTCGCTTAAAATTGATCGATATACTGATAAAATAATGTGTAATTATAGGTATTACATTAGAACGCAATCAAATGTCCTTAAGAGATCGCCAAATATTAATATTCGAGTGAAATACATTAGTATAGCAAACATTAGGTGTGTAATGAGAGTGTTATGTTAAAAACCTTCATATAGACAAGATTAAAGTCAAATTGCGTATATTATCTTCAAATACAATAAAAACTAATTGAATACTCACACAATTGCTTGCATTCAGTTAAACTAACTTATTATGCAACGAATCGTACTCTAAATGCTTGTACTCCACTTGAATTCAACGTAATACAATTAATTGCTGCAAAAACATCACTACTCAACTCATATTCAATGATATGTAATAAATCATTGCCTAAAAGAGCCTATTCTTTTAAAATTCTTCGATATACTGACAAAAAGATGTGTAATTATAGGTATTACATTAAAACGCTATTAAATGTCCCTAATGGATCGCCAAATATCAATTTTGCGATTGAAATACATCAATATGGCAAATGTTAGGTCTGTAATCAGAGTATTATGTTAAAAACCTTCATATAGACAAGATCAATGTCAAATTGCATATATTCTCTTAAAATACATTAAAAACTAATTGAATACTCACACAATCTCTTGTATTTAGTTAAAATAACCCATTATGCAATGAATCATACTCTAAATACTTGTACTCTACTTGAATTCAACGTAATACAATGAATATCTACAAAAACATCACTATTCAACTCAAATTCAATGATATGACATAAATCAGACCCTAAAAGGGACTATTCGCTTAAAATTGATCGATATACTGACAAAATGATGTGTAATTATAGGTATTACATTAGAACGCATTCAAATGTCCTTAAGAGATCGCCAAATATCAATATTCGAGTGAAATGCATTAATATAGCAAATATTAGGTGTGTAATGAGAGTGTTATGTTAAAAACCCTCATATAGACAAGATTAAAGTCAAATTGCATATATTATCTTCAAATACAATAAAAACTAATTGAATACTCACACAATTGCTTGCATTCAGTTAAAATAACTTATTATGCAACGAATCGTACTCTAAATGCTTGTACTCCACTTAAATTCGACGTAATACAATTAATAGCTGCAAAAACATCACTACTCAACTCAAATTCAATGATATGTAATAAATCATTGCCTAAAAGAGCCTATTCTTTTAAAATTCTTTGATATACTGATAAAAAGATGTGTAATTGTAGGTATTACATTGAAATGCAATCAAATGTCCCTAATAGATCGCCAAACATCTATTTTCGATTGAAATACATTAATATAACAAACATTAGGTGTGTAATCAGAGTATTATATTAAATAACATTCATATAGAGAAGATTAAAGTCAAATTGCATATATTATCTTCAAATACAATGATAACTAAATGAATACTCACACAATTGCTTGTATTCGGTTAAAATAACTTATTATGCAACGAATCGTACTCTAAATGCTTGTACTCCACTTGAATTCAACGTAATGGAATGAATAGCTGCAAAACATCACTATTCAACTCAAATTCATATATATGTCATAAATCAGACACTAAAAGAGCCTATACTCTTAAAATTGATTGATATACTGTTAAAAAGATGTGTACTTGTAGGTATTGCATTAAAACGGAATCTAATGTCCCTAATAAATCGCCAAACATCCCTTTTCGAGTTAAATACATCAATATAGCAAACATTAGATGTGTAATCAAAGTATTACATTAAAAAACCTTCATATAGACAAGATCAAAGTTAAATTGCATATATTCTCTTATTACAATAAAAACTAATTGAATACTCACATAATCTCTTGTGTTCAGTTAAAATAACTTATTATGCAAAGTATCATACTATAAATGCTTGTACTCCACTTGAATTCAACGTAATACAACAAATAGCTGAAAAAATATCACTATTCAACTCAAATTCATTGATATGTCATAAATCAGACCGTCAAAGAGCCTATTCTGTTAAACTTGGTTGATATACTGACAAAAAGATGTGTAATTGTTGGTATTACATTAAAACGCAATCCAATGTCCCTAATAGATCGCCAAACATCAATTTTCGAGTGAAATACATTAATATAGCAAACGTTAGGTGTGTAATCAGAGTATTATATTAAAAAATCTTCATATAGACAAGATCAATGTCAAATTGCAAATATTCTCTTAAAATACATTAAAAACTAACTGAATACTCACACAATCTCTTGTATTTAGTTAAAATATCTCATTATGCATTGAATCATACTCTAAATACTGGTACTCCACTTGAATTCAACGTAATACAATGAATTGCTGCAAAAACATCACTATTCAACTCAAATTCAATGATATGTCATAAATCAGACCCTAAAAGGGACTATTCTCTTAAAATTGATCGATATACTGACTAAAAGATGTGTAATTATAGGTATTACAATAAAACGCAATCAAATGTCCCTCATAGATCGCCAAATATCAATTTTTGAGTGAAATACATCAATATAGCAAACATTTGATGTGTAATCAGAGTATTATATTAAAAAACCTTCATATAGACAAGATCAAAGTCAAATTGCATATATTCTCTTCAATTACAATAAAAACTAATTGAATACTCACACAATTCGTTAAAAAAAAAAATCTGTTGTGTTCAGTTAAAATAACTTATTATGCAAAGTATCATACTATAAATGCTTGTACTCCACTTGAATTCAATGTAATACAATGAATAGCTGCAAAAACTTCAATATTCAACTCAAATTCATTGATATGTCATAAATCAGTCCCTAAAAGAGCTTATTCTCTTAAAATTGATCGATATACTGATAAAAAGATGTGTAATTATAGGTATTACATTAAAACACAATCAAATATCCCTAATTGATTACACAGAGTATTATGTTACAAAACATTCATATAGATAAGATTAAAGTAAAATTGCATATATTATCTTCAAATACAATGATAACTTATTTAATACTCACACAATTGCGTGTATTCAGTTAAAATAACTTAATATGCAACGAATCGTACTCTAAATGCTTGTACTCCACTTGAATTCAACATAATGCAGTGAATAGCTGCAAAACATCACTATTCAACTAAAATTCATTGATATGTCATAAATCAGACCCTAAAAGAGCATATTCTCTTAAAATTGATCGATATACTGATAAAAAGATGTGTAAGTGTAGGTATTACATTAAAACACAATCACATGTTCCTAATAAATCGCCAAACATCACTTTTCGAGTTAAATACATCAATATAGCAAACATTAGATGTGTAATCAATGTATTATATTAAAAACCTTTATATAGATAAGATCAAAGTCAAATTGCATATATTCTATTCAAATACAATAAAAACTAGTTGAATACTCACACAATTGCTTGTATTCAGTTAAAATAACTTATTATGTAATGAATTGTACTCTAAATGCTTGTACTCCACCTGAATTCAACATAAGAAAACAAATAGCTGCAAAAACATCACTATTCAACTCAAATTC